>OZ017783.1:3371889-3469389 GCA_963969325.1 Lycopodina hypogea | reverse complement strand
TTATCATCAAATTCTTCACACATGCCCACCTCTTCTGATAAATCATCATTACTATATTTCTTATCATCTTTCACCCCTTTCTTTATATTCTTATTTTGACCCACATTATTATCCCCCATGACATTATGGTGAGTGTAGGTCCAGGTTTTACCTAGAGGAAGACTCTGAACAAGTGCTACTTTAATCATACACAAAGTTTGATCTTGTTTGGACTGAGATTGAAAATTGATGACACAGACATTTAATACTTGTACTGGAGGTACTTGGCTTTCTAGATTTAATTGTGGGTCAAGGTCAACTTCATTTCTTTCCTTCTCTGATAGGTGGTCAGAAACACATCTCAGGTTTTTATCCAACTCCACCTTCATCTCAGCAGACTTCTTTTGAAGGAGTCCAATATACTTCTCCTGGATTACTCTTTTGTACTCATTGTAGTCCATGTTGGGTATGTCATAGTTGGGTGCTGGGTCAAATTCTGCCTAAGTATACATAAAATATTTTTGAATTTACCTTCACTTGGGGGAATTATCTTACCATTGAAGGTGAATCCCAGTTTATATTTCTTCTCCTACCTTTTGGCTTCAGCCCTAGCTCTAAAACACAACTTAAAATTAACTTAAAATTGTTATCAATTGAAACGCTTGTGTTAGACGCTGGTTCTGTCCAGCCAGCACTTGGAAAAAAATTTTTTTTTAATTGTGAAAAAATTAAATATTAAAGTTTATTTTTATTTACTAAAATCTAAATAGCAAACACTTAAAATTAAATACCGATATTTTCATAGTTTTTAAGGTTCTAGTATGTAATTTCATCCCACATGTGCCCCAATTAGCTGACTAAATTTATTATTTTCCTTAACTCATTGCCTGGTGACCACCAGGGAAAAAAAATTTGAACCTCCTGGTCATGTTACCCCAACAGGCCAACCCTCCCTCCCAAGTATGGGGTGGCCATTGTAACAAATTTTTCTCATTAGAGTGCAATTAACAGTGTTTCCAAGGTAGCATATTTGCTTAAATTAATTGGGAAATAATTTTAGCATGATTGTGGGCCCCCACCCCCAACTAGTTTCTCTAGCATGTTTTAACTTTAAAAAAAATTGCAATAAAAAATAAAAAATGATAAATAAATAATAACTTTGCTATACATAGGTAGTATGATAGCCCAGTATAAGCATATGCCTCACCCAACTTCATCAGCTGCAGCCACAGCTTGGGGTAAAGCCAGTTAATAGCTATAATCAAGTAATGCAGCAGCTTATTGTTTACTAACTAAGCTACATAATTCTATCACTTGCATTCCTACTAATCCACTGGCTTCATTAGAGAATTCCCATATTTTTCACACAAAAAAAAATTGGTGCAGAGGTGGGGGGGGTACAGATATATGCCAAAATTGTACCAAATTGGAGATACCAATTTCTGGTGTTTAACAGATATAAAATACCATTTAAAACATCTCTCTCACTCAAAATTCTCCATTTAATAATATCACTGCATTTATTGAACAAGATTAGCACTAATTACTTTTCTTAAAGAACCCATACTATTCTACATGGAGGACATTTCCTATCAACTGCTTTCAATAGGTGTGTTAAGCAGATACCTCCCCAAAGTAACATGATAGTCCAATACCTTCTTGACCTGCTACAGCAGCAATAGCTGTGTAACTCCTAGTCAGTGGAACCTTCCTGAATAAGTCTGATCTGGTTTCTACTGGAAATGTACTATTTATGCATGTTTAGAGAAATGTTTTTCCTAAATTATGCCAAAAGTGTATAATTTTATCCTGAGTAAACACAGGCAAATTTCCCCAAGACAATTTTAGTTCCAATATGCCAAATTTATCAACCATGCTACTCTCATTCTCAGCATGCAACAGATCCCATTTCTGTAATTGGCTTCCAGGGAGTCTCAAACCTCAAATTCTGTACAAGCACTCAAGTATACCTGAAATTTCTCTAAAACAAAGTCTAATTGGGATCAGAGGCTAGCAAAATTAATTTTCAGTTTTCCAGGGTTTTTTTGTTGCTATGAACAAAGGTACAGAGGCCTTTTAAGAAGAGGGTGGTGATTGGCACTGAGAACTTCAGTTGCTACCCAGTTCAGAAGCAAGTGAAGAAAAAATTAACAGAGATCACAACAGAGCAGCCCAGCTTAGCCAGTCTCCCTGGATTTATCTGGCTCACCATTGTTCTGCGAGACACCATTAGTACTGTGTGTCCTTCATACCCATCCATCTTTTTTTGCATTTGATTTTTTTCCCCATTTGCAAACACCACATTTATTAATTAAATATGAATAGTGATTTAATTGGATACTTTTGGTTCACACAGACAATTATTATTTCTTGAGGCTGTTGTGGTATTTCTTTTTCTATGTATCCTTTTTTATTATTGTGGTATTTGTGCATTTGTTTGTTTTGTTTGCTAACACCAAGTCCATTAATTTTTTTGTTGTTGTTAAAAACCACCCAGTGTGTAGGATGTGCATACTCTGAAGAGTGGGTTACAATTTTGTGGTGGTTTGGTAGGAGAGTGGGTGTGGCCAACTGTGACCCAGCCAATGTCCAAGAGTTGTCCAAGTACCACTTCCCGAACTCTTTACCTCACAAACCTACAGGAAGAGGTTTGAAGAGGAATAATCACACTCAGTAGAGTGTCCAATCAAATGTAATTCAAACCTCTTCATTCACAGAAGTATTATTGAAATACTCGTGACACAAGACCAGTGTTACCACATTAATTCATCTCAAAATCACTACTTTTTATTACTACTTATTATCAGCTTTCGAAAAACAAATCGATAAAAAAACAACACAGATTATATTTAGCATTCAAACCACATAGTAAAGTTATATCAGAACATATCTATCTATCTATATATATATATATATATATATATATATATATATATATATATATGTTAGAAGACCTATATAACTTATGTAACTGACTATGTAACTATGTAACTGACTATGTAACTATATTCGTCTGTTTCTCAAAATCCTTGTTAGATTTTGACCAAACTTTTAGGGATGGAGGAGGCCCACCCTGAGATGGTTTTATGCCAGGTGGCATGTCTGGGGAAAAAACAGAATTTGTCTGTCTGTCTGTCTGTCTGTCTGTCTGTCTGTCTGTCTGTCTGTCTGTCTGTCTGTCTGTCTGTCTGTCTGTCTGTCTGTCTGTCTGTCTGTATGTTTGTACCATCATTCCGGCCAAACTGGTAAGTGGATTTCTCTGCAAACTCGGCATGATGATAAGTTTTGACCCAGCTTAAAGCATAGGCTAAATATTTCGCAAAATGGTTACCATGGTAATGAGAAAAAGCCAAAAAAAAAAAAAATGGTATTTTGGCCAGAAAAACTCTATCTTCTCCACCATCACCTTTCTTACTAGCAAGACATGTTCAACTACTGGATTTTAGCCTATATTGGCCGGGCAACGCCAGGTATATGCTGCTAGTTACAAATATTTAAACGATTTTTAAACATTTGAGCCCAGTCACAATTTGAAAAGGAATAGGGAGAAAGAAGAAAATAATAAAAGAAGGAAGGAAATTAGGAGGAAAAGGGGGAACAGGGAGGGGGGGAAGCAGGAAGAAAAAAGGAAGGAAGGAAGGAAGGAAAGAAATAAGGGTGGGGGGGGGGGGGGGGGGGGGGGGCAAATGAAAGGAAAAAAAATCAAAGTAATCCAGGTTTGAATAACTCATTTCAGCTTAAGAGATCTATGCTTTAACCACTTAGCCAGTTTTCAAGGATTTTTTAATGGCAGCTAAAAATCCCCTTTTCCCCACAAGCAATAACATTCAAAAAAAATTTTTGGTCCAAAAACCATAGTATGTATCCAAGGATCATATCTGCACAGTTTCATCAATATCCATTCAGCCATTTAGCTGTCCATTAAGCACACACACACCCACATGCATGCATACACACACACATATGCATGCACACACACAACACACCTTTTCACATTTGTAGATATAGATTTGGTGCGGCGATTGGGAATCACTTCATGCATATGCTTATGAATATATCATCTACAAATATATTTCTGGCCTGGGCAACGGTGGGTATATTCATCTAGTGTATATATATTTATAGTTATATACTATCAAACATACCCACAGGAAAAAGTGTGTTCTAATGTGACATAGACCATTTATCTACCAGAGTGAAGTTGCGCTTGCATGCTTCTAGGTCTCTAGGTCCATGAAATTGACCATTCATAAGTACAATAAATAGATTGCATCACTTTTTGACATTTTCAACCTTGACATGCTCATAGGGTGAAATGTGTTCAGGTGACTAAATCATTTTTGGGGACTATATTCATCCACTGTATAGTATGCACCTAACCTGACCAGAGGGTTATATTTAATATGGTATGGTAATTTAGCAAGAAAGTAATGTAGACATGTGACCTAGCTTATGTCCAAGTACCACTTTTGACATCTTATCCTGACACACCCAGAGGAAGAGGTTTGGCAGATGGGACCCAGTCCATGTTACTCCCAGTGCTACATTGTGTGTGCATGCCAAGATTTAGGGGTATTTTTTAAAAAATTTATTGAAAGTGTATTTTGATGTCAGATAATAGAAGAAATTTTATAAGGCAGGTAATAGCTGGTGGCTGTGCATTATTCTAAGTTAATTAGCTAGTAAAGATCTGTAGATTACTGATTGTTTTTTTTATTTATTGTGGTGTTACATGGAAGTTACGAGCTTTATATAAAATAAAGCTATATATCCTTGAACCACACAATAAAAGTTTGGATTTGGTTTATTTGCCAATGTTAAGGTTCACATTAAGGAAATACCGAAGATCATAGATAATTTTTACAGACATCTTGCAAATATCCATGAAACAGGTCCTTCACACAGCTCTTATGCACTTATCATGTAACTCTGGAATGAAGCTCAAGTTTCTCATATGTGAAAAAAGCAGCTGCTCAACTTTCTGGATGTCTTCATGGACATGGTTGAGCTGTTATTAGGCCAAACTCCTGCATCCAGGGACAGTGACTGGATGCTATACCTGGCATCCATATGAATCATGCCCAGATGTCTCAGCTGTGCACCACACGCACGCATGCACACACACACACATACACATATGCTGAATTCTTGCAGAAGAACCCATATTGACCAAATAATTTTAAAAAAATTTAAACAACAGTCAACAGAGACACCCAGATGGCAGAGGGTCCGAGGAGTTTAGCTTGAAACCAGGAGCTCAGAAAGTATTATTCATGCATGAGTACAGAACAATGTTTATGAAAATACTGAGGAATTGGTAAAGTCCAACAATAAGTAAAGATGAGTCTTACAGTGAAATCATTCATAGTTCTGATGGGGAGAAATGACTGAAGCCATTATCCCTGTTAAGAGAGACCTTGTCAGCCTCTCTAATGGCACCTGATGTGGCCCAGGATCTACTGAGGGCTGTCTATGTAAGAGAAGTGTACCAGATGTTTCAGCATACCAGGTTAGAAGCCCATCCACCATTAGTAAAATTCTATAGGAAGTTAACAAAGAGAGGTTAGTCTAAAACATCTCAAATATCAGCACAAGGTTTTAGTCTTGTGTAGCCAGACCCTTTACCTACCACTTCACGTAGTTGGTAGTGCCACAATGAGCTGCATTAGCTATTGCTTTGTCATAAAAAGTCATTTTGATAATTAAAAAGAGCAGTTGATCTTATGAATCTGTGGTTTACTAGATCTCCAAAGAGATGATTGCTCAAATGTCATAATGAATGGAATGCCAGGCAACCAAATATGTGGTGCAGTTATAACTTCAGAAAAACAAACAAACAAACCCATTTTTATAAGCCTATTGTCAAGGTTATTATATTAGGGTCATGCCCTCACATGTATGCTCATTGGCTGGCAACATTACATTTGCTGTTAATTGATTAATGATCAAGCCAATAAATATTTTTGAATTAATTTTGTTTCATGTAGCTGAGTGATATCAGCAAGAAAATGTTTCTGCAATTGGGTGATTAAGCATTAAATGTTGTTTGTGCTATTGTATTATCAACCAGAGCAAATACTGCATACCAATTGGTTGAAATCATGCCAAAAAGACACATTTAGGTAAGCAGCCAAAAATACATGCAAACTGAGGGGAAAAGAAAAAGTTTAAAAATTGTTATTGATGGGAGGGGGGGGGGGGGGGGACAGAGGTAAGAAAATAATGTTATTCTCATGTTAAATAACTAATGACAAATAGCATGTTTATACCAGTGTTTGAATCAATGACAGTGATGAATTAAAATTAGTGGAAAAATAACCAAGAGCATACACAACATGGTAACACATCATAGAGAATCCTATTTGTCATATCCACTGCTCATGCTTATCAGCATTCTCCCTGAAAACAACATTCAGAAATGCAAGGATAGTTCTGTATTAACTCATTACACATGTAGTAACCTATTACACACAACAAGATCTCTCAACGTCATTCATTCACTGTAACATGTGCAGCAACAAAATCATCAGCTGCCACTGGCTCCATGTCTCTTGCAACAAGAGGTTTCCTGGCCACAAGGAACACGCACTTGTATCTCAGCTCCATCATGGAGCACAGGTTTTGAATGTAGAATGACGGGCAACCACGCTCTTCCTTCTGTTTGTGTGCCACAATGTAGAGGGAGAATCAAAGGGATGCAGCTACAACTCTTCAATGGCAATAAAAAAAATGACAGCACCCTTTATGATGAATATACAAATACATATCTCACATTGGCTTAACTTCTTTAACCTGAAAACTTAATAATATTAGAAGTCACCCAAGGATGGAATCCCACAAACTGTACTGTACATTCAAATCTCTCTTTTTTTCTCTTTTTTTCTATTGTAGAGGGCTAAAATATGCTTCCCAGTTTTACTGACCTTATTAAGGGTATTTTAGAGTGACTGGGTGTTTGACATAGTGTGGTTTGTAGGGTAAGTGAACCATTGAAACAATCTAAATATAAATGGCTTTTAAGTTTGATTGTTTGTTTGTGTACACTGCTCCCATCTATTTCTATCATTTGAATTCCTATCTTCCAGGGATGGTAGTATAAAATAATTTACTAAAAAGGTAGAACAAAAAAGTTTAGAGTAAAAGTCGGTATTATGGGGGGGGGGGGGGGGGGGTCAAATTCAGTTTTTCGGCAGCTATCCAGATTACTAAGCTAAGCTTCAGCCAGTATTATTTTGCCAGGTTTACAATTTTCCATACTTGAGAATGCCCACAACCAAGACCTGTAATTACTGCAGCTGTCCTCTCTCTCTCTCTCTCTCTCTCTCTCTCTCCCTCTCTCCATTCATAGAGGTTTGTTTATTTTGGGTGAGAGAGAGAGAGAGAAATGCAGCAGCTGCAATTATGGAGTGTGGTCATTAAAAAAAAAAAAGTGAAGTAAAGTTAGTGCCTATTCTTCCTTCTATTGTTCCATTTCACTGCTTGCTGTATGGGTCAGTTCATAACTCTAGAATTCTTAACTTTGAGGTTTTGCTGTAACCCCACATTCATTTAGGATGAACTTCTACTGGCATCAGGGCTACACTTCAACCTGTGGGTGTGTCCATGTGTTATTAGTGTTTTGTTTTTTTTTGGTTTCCCCCCCCCCCCCCCCCCCCTTGGACAACATGTGGTTTGATGATTTATAGGATAAATATTGCAAGCACAGCTATAAAAGTTCTTTTTATTACAACAACCAGTGGCTTGATTAGTGTGATATATGATTGTTCCTGCTACTGCCATGTTATGTATTTGTGTGAACCATGACAACTTCTTATCCTATAGTTAAGACACAACATGGTGGGACATTACACAGGGTGATGACGTGCAACATCAATCTGGGACCCAGCCTTTAGACTTGACAAAATGCACAGAACATAAAAATATCATGAGGCATATCTGCATGCACAATACTTACATAACAAAGTATAGTGCCATGAATAGGTGGAAGCTAGGACTAACAGGATCTACATAGTTGGTGGTTTTTCACAGTCCAAAGGGACAGGATCAACATTGAGATATCTCATGAGCTAAAACTAACAGAATACATATTGAACTGGTTTATAAATGAGAGTGAAAGATTTCAATTAGAGAAGAGTTCTTCGCAGAGGAACAGGCTCTGATAAAGGGAGAGTACCAGCTAGATCTATACCTTAGCAGAGGGTGCTATTACATCATACATTAAAACTAACTTGTTTCCCAACTAGCATTGAGTTCAACACTTTCAATGTACAGTCTTTCTGCCATCACAAGAAAAATAAGCTTGATAGGCCCAGAGAGGTGTGGATGTCTAGTTATATATACACCGAACATGTAGTGTTGGACTACCAGAAATGTAGTAGCTACCTCTTCACTTTGACAGCTCTCAAACAAACAAACACCACGAGGATGTTACATGACTCACTACAATGAGGTCACATGACTCACCACAGTGATATCACATGGCTCAGCACAATGATGTCACATGGCTCACCACAATGATGTCACATGACTCACCACAATGTTACACGACTCACCACAATAATGTCACATGACTCACCACAATTTCAAAGCCAATGTCTTCCACTGCCACTCTCCGGATGTCCTCCCAACTGAGCTCTATGGACAACTCACTGGGCACATCAGAGAAGTGGTACAGCAAAGGACCTGCAGCACACAAGAGAGCATGGACAGATAGGCAATGGAAATGTCCAAAAACATAAGCCCTGGGGGGGGGGGGGGGGGGAAGAGAGAGAGCGAGGGAGAGGAAGAGATGAGCAAGACTTGCACCACTCAAAAGTGAATGTTATATTGAAACTTATCAGTGCCAGCACTAATGGTTCTGTTGCTTGGTTGTAGAGTTCCTCTACAATACTATACAATTACTGATAATTACACTTGGTCTGTGTTGAGTTGAATTTGATGTGGTACTTCATGACAACGGATATATAGTGTCTCTGTGGCACTAGCAACACTAAATGAAGTGTTCATTCTACTCATCTACTGAATGTTACATGCACAATCTTTAAATTACACACTCGAGCCATTGCTAGAGTGCGTGTGTGTGTGTGTGTGTGTGTGTGTGTGTGTGTGTGTGTGTGTGTGTGTGTGTGTGTGCGCGCGCATGTGTATTATGATGGGCTATAATATGTTCCATCCATCAACTACGCAACTGTAAAAACATAATAAAATATATTAATAGCGATTAAAAATGAAAAATAAATCCCTGACTCCACCCATCGAACCTTACAGCATAAAACAGAAAAAATTTAAAAAGTGTACTGCTACGAATTATACACAATACTGTTTTATTTGTGTCTCCATTAAAATAATATATACTATATCGGAACTAATAATCTTTTGTAGTGTAATTTTTTTTAAATTCCTCCCACCCCACCCCTGGGGAACAAACACAGTCATGAACAAGCAAATTATGTATCTTTTCACTTCTTTCTCCTTTTCCCTCACCCTCTGATGTGTTTGTTTGCATTTGTGTGGGTGGGCGAGCATGCAGGTGCGTGCGTGTGTCTGCTGTATGAATGGCTACCAAAGTTGATCCAATATCCGCCTGGTTTGAGGATGTGATAGAACTTCTCCAAGTACTGGATCACATTGTGGGCAGTGTCAATGAAGAAGCAGCAAGAAATGCAGTCCCATTCATCTATACACACACACACACACACACACACACACACACACACACACACACACACACACACACACACACACACACACACACACACACACACACACACACACACACACACACACACACACACACACACACACACACACACACACACACACACACACACCACGTTAACTAGAAATAAGACAGGACTAGCCACATGCCATAAGACTATCAACAATTAATCTATTCTGGCCAGTACTAATGTAAAAACTGAGTAAGCAAAAAAGATTTTTTTAAATATAAATTTTCCACAGCTATCCTTACCAATAATTATTTTAAATAATTTGACTTCTTCACCTTGACATTGTTTTCATTGTTCATGCACTTTCATATATAACAACAAATTCATTGAAGTTCTTGAAGGATGTTGCCCTTTGTTGGTTGTTATGACAGTGTAGGACCAAAGTGGCTGGCTAATGTCCAGTCGGGGTATAGATTGGGTGTAGAACAGAGGAGATTGATGGTTATCTTTTATGTATGCTCCTCCAATTACAAACAATAAAGATTAAAGATGACAAACAGACACAGAGACACAGGCATGTACTCATTCACCCAATGACCATGAAGATACTCACACTGTCTGGCTCCAGGTATAATTTAACCCCCCACCTGGGAACCCAGGGATATTCCCACCATTATGTATGCCCCATAACTTACCCGGTCTGGTATAGACTTCAAGGAAATCACCAGCAGACATGGAAAAGTTGTTGACAGAAGAGTTGTCGCTAGGACAGACATCTGGCACCGCTATTTGTACCGTTTGATGCTCGTAGGAGATGAGGTTAGAGTATTGATGAGCCCATGGACATATCACATGACTACCTGCACTCGTGCACCTGATAAATTACACACAAAATGAAGAGAGATAGAAGGATAGAGCAGAGAATCAGTTTCTACAAAGGAAAGGCTATAATACAAAAAATAATTAAGGAAGTTATGAAAAATAATAAATTTTAACATCCCAGAAGGACCTATCACTCCACAATCATTTGCAAGAAACAAAGTGAGCTATGAAACAACATTCACATAAAGCACATTTGTAATCAAGACATTGAACTCCTGAGCATGTGTAAGAGGATGAGACACTCCTATAGGGCTAGTCAACAGTGCATGTATACAGTCTGTCCACCACACACCACAATCATGTACCACATACCTCAAAGGCTGTCCGTTACGCTCACCTAGGAGAATGCATTTTTCTTTTTTTTAGTTATGAGCCACTTTGTTATATTATCCTAAAAGTATAAAGAAGCTGCACTACATCCTAGTGGCCTCCATATATATATATATATATATATTGAAATAACCTTATATGGTCATATAGCAATCATTTTGACAGACTTGAACATACACTAAAGGACCAAGGTCAAGTTAGAGCTTTTTATTTCCCTACCTCCCAGCTAAGCCCAGCCCACTACAAACCCACCCCTTCAAACAATCCAAATTCCCATGCCTAAAGATATTTCAAGGCAATGAAAGATATTGTCTCCATTTCTTGCAATATGAATAAGCCATCTAAGGTGAAAATAATATTCTAAAGTAAGTGGGATGCGCACACACCCACCCACCCAAACACACACTCACTCACTCTCTTTCTCTTTTCCTGTTCACCTCTCACACAATCTCTAATGAAGACGTTACTCACTGATTGAGGATGAAGTTGGAACCCAGAAGCATAAAGACACTGAACTCATTTCCCTGACAGAAGTAGCCATGCCGAGCAATCTCATAGGCCAGTCTTCCCAGGCCAGCTCCAGGCACCAGCACAGAGACATGGCTGGAGTCACTGGGCATGTGCAGGCACACAACCACGGTGAGTCAAAATACACACACACACGCCTACACACACACGCCTACACACACACGCCTACACACACCCACCCACCCACCCACAGCAGCTACACAGTAAAGATCATCATAAGAGGCTGTGCGGAATGAGAGCAAACTCCCTTAGAACTACACCAACCACATGATGCATTCTGCATCAATACAAAGGTTTGTGTGAGAGACTGGAGGAGTCCTCCTTCAAGGGCTCACCTTAAATGCTAAAATACAACTCAATCATAGCTACATCATTTTCACTGAATTCAGTGATATATTGGGGGAACACCTTCTGGCAGAAATGTGTATAATTAAAGTCAAAATAAAACGTTCATATTAAAAATTGTACACACACACACACTTGACTGAACATTGCATGCTTGCTTGCATGCATGCATGCATGCATGCATGTGGGCATGTGAACTCACCAAGAACTTGGAGGGAACAGGTTTAATATTTCTCTGATGATGGGCGTGTAGCACATGTGTCTCTCCTGCTCTCCCTCTCTGCTCCAGTCTCTGTAGAACTGCTTGATGGTGGTCAGTACCTTCTCCATGTAGAAGTCAGAGGCTTTCTTCACCTTTGCATGTAACTCGTCCAGATCCTTGTGGCATGCACAAGAGCCATGCCATATTCAGCCAGAGTGTGTGTGTGTGTGTGTGTGTGTGCGCGTGCGTGCATGTGTGTGTGCGTGTGCGTGCGTGTGTGTGCGTGTGTGTGCGTGTCATGGTAGTTCACAGGTCAGTGAGCAGTGCTAATTAAACATCAAGGACTACCCTCAGGGCTTGATACACTCATTAGTTTCAAACTATGGTTCTTTACATTAAATTTAAAGCTAAAGGTGCTGTCCAGGTCATGTTCCCATATCTCATTCCCATAGCTGCCAATTTTTCAAAATGAAAAGTAGGAACAGACCACACCCACCAAAAACCACATCCACAATTCATAATTATATATCTCAAAGTGAGAAAAAGAGCTAAAGAAGAAAAAGAAGAAAATAGCAGAATAGTGGCAGAATATGAAATGAAGAGGATCTTTCTTAATAATATAAAATAAAGTACAAATTTTAAATCAAGTAAATAAAAAAATATATATTAAAAATTCATATTAAATATAAAAATTTTTTTTAAAAATAATAGTAATGAAAATACATGTAGCTGGCTAGATAATGATAATAGCTAATATTAATAAAATATCAAAATCAAATAATTTACCATTAAAAATCAGAGGGGGAGGGGCAAGTCCTAGCCTGAGCCTAAAAAAGTATCACAACCTTTCATTTACATAGGTGTTTTGGAAACTCTATTGTTTTGTTTGTTTATTGTTGTTGTTTTTTGTTTTTGTTGTTTTTTTCTTTCCCCTTTATCATTTTTTTTTAGCCAGGGAGTGCTATTCAATTACTTGATCCTCAAACTCAACTTCAACCATGAGATAACACTGTCTCAGTCAATGCTAAAACAACAGAAGCTAGCTTTATACCTGCTACTCTGCTACGGTGCTTCATGGCTGTTTTATTGAGGCAGCATTTGCAGACTCCGACACAATGATATCCTAAATTGCACTTTAATTTTAGCTTGCCTGGTGGAAGTCAAACATTGGGGGTCAAAACACTGGCGGGACAGGAATCAAAAATTGTGACTCTCCCGCCAAAAGCAGGACAATTGGCAGCTATACATTCCAGTCATGCTACTTCTGTGTCCATGACATGACATGCTGCACTCCACTCTCTTATATACTCATGCATGTGGGGATTCCAGCACATGCACATGGGGATTCCAGCATATGCACATGGGGATTCCAGCACATGCATGTGGGGATTCCAGGACATGCACATGAGGATTCCAGCACATGCATGTAGATTCCAGCACATGCATGTGGGGATTCCAGCGCATACACAAACTCATTTCACACACTTAATAACTATATTACGAGGAACAAGTCAAATTCAATTGTATGGAGAGATTAAAGAATTATTAGCCAGTAATAAAGTCAATGAATTCTTGAACTGTACGAACACAAGTTGTTGTTTTTTTTAGTGTAATTTTTTTTGCATACTGTGTGTTGCAGTAGAATGATGCTTAATTACAGTGAGTGTTATTTCTCCAGATCTGCTTTGCCAGCACTTTGTACACCAAGGCTCATACTAAATGCATCGGTATTGAACACTATGCTCCCATTAGTTCTTCAACCCTTACCAATCCTAGAATATCCTAGCCAGAGCTGGGATATTTCAGGATTGGTTCACAGCACAACCACACACATCCCCCCTTCCCCTCCCTTCCCCCGGGCCACATGGCTGAGTTGAAGTAAATTACCAAAGTGGAGTTCTCTCTCCCACATGGAGAGAAGGGAATAAAAGGAGAAAACTTACAAAAGTAGACAGAGATGAGTTTTCAAACATTTTGTTGCCACATTTTACGATGCACTTAAGGAACTCATCATTTGTGTTGATGGCTTGGGCGAGTTCTCTGCAGTGGTCTGGGTAGTTGGAGAGCATCTTCCGGTGACAGGCAGGAAGCCGGCTGCATCTTTCTTTAACTTGTTTTAGTCGTGCATCAGCATAAGACCTGGAATAGCAATGAGGGAAAGGATGGGGGGGTATTAATAGAGAGAAAACAATATGCTAAGCAAATGACTTTGTCTCTACTTTAAATAATCTGAGACAAGAGGGTTGATCTATTCTGACAATTGCCTGGAGTAGTGAAGATAAAGCATCATATACTATGGCTCCATAAAACAGTACCACACCTGCATTACCCACATTTTATTCCAAAAAGAGGACACTACTTATTGAAAAAATAGTATGTATAAATGTTTATTAATGGAAAAACTATCGAACTCGGAAATTGAGAAGCTTTCAAAGCTGTCAACAAAAATGACAATTTTTTCTTCTTTTTTTTTTTTTTTTTTTTTTTAATCAAGTGTTATAAAAACACTCTTCACTATATCCTGTTGCCTTTAATTTACACTAAGTTTACACTGTACAAAAACATCATCCAGAGGATGTCCATAGGCCATGGATTGCCATGGGTGCATGTCAGTTATTATTTCTGTTGATCAGTCCAAAATATATCTCACATGCCTTTTTACCTATGGTACAATGGTTTTACAATCCTTACCATATGTGCCTGTTTAGCTTCACTGAATCAAGAAACTGATCAGGTAAGGTATGTTAATAAAACTATAGAACATTGGGAGTCTTTTGGTGCTAAAATTACAGAGTAGACCTATTGTACACAAGTTATGCATCAGAGAAAATTACTATAATATATTGACCTATTCATTAAACTAGAAAGTGAAATGCAGTACCCATATCATGTGTAGATCGCAAGTAGCTTGATTTTTCACCAACTCAAATGAGATCATTCAATTATTTACTTACTTAATACAATTTAATAACTGGTGTAACCGATTTATAATGTGAGGTGTGGTCTATATAGAAACTGTCTTCTGTTTCATAGCACTACAGTGGTTAGACAATCCAAAACAACTTCCACCCCTTACCACTTTCTGGTGGTCTATTCTGGGTTTTGCTAGTCAAGTGACTAATTGGTCCTGATCGGGTCAACCATTTGGACATGCATAACAGATTTAAGAACAGAGAATAATCATATATATAAGGGAGGTTTCTGCAATTGTGTATCGATTTGTTATCAAAATGACTGAATAGATTTTCTTCACCACAAAATACTAATTAAGTGGATAATTTCATGAATAAAACGTGTAAGTGGGTAATTTCATGAATAAAACGTGTGTTAATCTCATACACTAGACAATCAATATGGGATGATCAGTCTGGTCACTGCTGCCAGGTTTTCATGAGCCAATTATTGCATCTTGTAACAAAGTCTGATTGATCAGATTTGAAATGTCACATATTGCTGAGTCAAGATAGTTACCAATGAATATATTTAAAATAATAAATTTCAATGCTCACAAATTGGTCATATAATTCACAAGCTCCCTCTTAATATCTGCAATTGAAATTACTTGTTTTGTTTGTGCCACACTTCCACTGGGATCATATGGCAGCAGTGACAAGCCTGATCACACCCTTTTTGATGGCTGGCCAGGAGAGACGAGTGTCTGTTTGGTCTGGCTAATATATTACATGGCTATATAAAATCAGTGCAGTTAAATTGATTATTCATTGTGTGAAATCCAACAAGATTGAGAGTGGTACCAATCATGCAATGCAATGCAATAGTAAACCTAGTATTTCCAAATAAACATGGCACACGTGACTACAGCAACCAGTCCGACAGATGCAGGAATTTTATACTAGTAACCTGTAGTAAAGAAATGCATTCACCACAGTCTTGAAATGTTCCCTTTCTTCCAGCATATATTGTCTTTCCTCAGCGGGGTCCTCCTCAGCAGCGGGAGATGTAGTTGAATCATGCACCACGTTGATGGTGGCACTTTCATCAATGGGGTCACACGGAGGAGACGCCATATAATAACTTAGTCCCGCTTAGCCAGCCGGATTAAAAAGGAAATTATCAGCAAAGCGGTAGGTAAAAGGTCTGGCTACGCGAGACAAATAACAACTTGCTACAGAAGATCATCAAATCATTCAGTCGATGTCCCCAATCAGCTGTGACAAAACTGCTGAATCAGCAAACTTTAAATTACTAGGCGGGTAAAGGGTATTCCAAATGGAATCCTGTAGGGACAGAGATTCTGGGAGCAACGGTGATTCGAAGAGGAATAAGAAAGTTAAGAAAGTTCGTATTTCTGCACTCTCCTGGAAAAGTCTAGAGAGCGGAGTAAGAAACAAAAATGTGGTTACTGGTAATGGCAAGTCCTTGAAGAAAAGCAAAGCTACAGCCCCAGAAGTGGAGCAAAAGACTTTAACTAGTAAGCTCTTGAGACTGTGGCTCCCTTACTAGCTAATAACTAGAAATAAAATGTAGCTAGTTGAGTGATTGTCTGAAATTTGTTTGGATTGGACTACACAATTTTGTAGTCAGTAGGGCCATATACCTCCTCCCCCCCTTAGTCTGGGGTAGCTCTGCTTTTTACCAAATAACTACCTTTGGAAAGGGTTTGGTGAAGTGGCTATACCAAAGTTCTACTTCCTCTGTGTCAGGCAGATCAGTAAAATATGTAAAAAGTAACCACAAATTCCAATCTAAGCTATACTACTAATTAACCACTTCTGCATTAAAGCCTACCTAGACCCTTTCCACAATAGTGAATATGACCTCTCATTTTTTTCTTTCTTTTTTATTGGATTGCCCTCAGGGAAGGTTTTTAAGTACCTGAAAAGAAACCCCATGATTTTGCACTGCTCTTGTTTTGATATAAAATACAATATTTGAAGTTGAGAGAACAAAATGGCTCAGTTGAGCTTCCATGAGTGTTAGCAGAGGTGGCATGTCTGGGGCATGTCTTGCAAGGACCACACCATCTGTATAGCTGTGCATAAGGGGCGGGGCATCATGAACTGCATGACCATTGGTCACAGTGCCATGCCTCCTAATAAAATACTGCCTGTAGTTTCATTCCACTAATTCCCGTCTCAACCTATCTGTTTAACTAAATTGCCAGTTTCCAGTTTCATAATATTGCTTCAAAACCTGCTCCATTTTAGGATACCGTGAACACGACATTATTAGAATCTAGGTGTAGCGTGAGAGTATCTCCCTGATGTGTGTACTTTCAACGGTGCCCTCCCGTCTGTACCCACGTCTGTACCCTCATCTGTGCCCACGTCTGTACCCACGTCTGTATCTACGTCTATACTCTCATCTGTGCCCTTGTCTGTATCCACATTTGTACCTTCTTCTGTCTCATGTGGCAGTGAAACCAACTCTAGTTGAGGTATGCAGGCTAAGATCAAAGCCTGACCTATTTAAACCCATCACTCACTCACTCACCTAACCTGACCTATTTGAACCCACCACTCACTCACCTAACCTGACCTATTTGAACCCACCACTCACTCACCTGACCTATTTGAACCCACCATTCACCTGGCATAATTCATTGGAAATCATTAGCAGCGACAAGATCACTGGCAATCTCACGTTTCCCCTTATTACATATCTGACCTCCCTGATCTCTTATGATATGTGCGGAGTGCACTGATAGTTGAAGTAAGAAGTCAACAAAACAATAATGAACACCACCATTTCAATGTGAAAGACCTTTACCTTTTTATTTAGGTGTGAGTCCTCTTGATCTGTGACCAGCACACATGCATGAAATTAGTTGGTGGGCTCTGTATAGCCAATACCAAAGTTTCAAGCTAATCTTGACCCAACATAAAAATTGTAATACATCATGATTAGAAAAAAATTACTCAGTTGGACTTTGCCAAGTATAAAGCATGTTCATTTTGGGGCAGCAGTTTTTACCACATCAGTATATTATTTTGCTATGAATTTATTTTAGTTCATGCTTAAAGCCCAAAAAAAAATGCACTGGGAGCCCCTGGAACTTGTTCTTATTTACATAACTGACAAATAGAGTGGTAGTTACGTGGTTGTGTTAACTCTGCACACTTAAGTTACTAACAGATAAAAATGATTGTTACATGGTTGTCCTAACTGCATATTTGCACAACAAAGATATTGGAGTGATTATTACATACTTGTCTTATATTCATGATTGTGTAATGACTAGGATATCCTATCGCCCTCCAAGACCTTCGCCCAGAGGATAAGCGCCGAGTTAAAGACCTGGTTAAAGAAGTCGCCAGACTACGCAGCGAGAAAGAGAAGCTAGAAGATGACATGGTAAAGGAAAGAAGTACTTTTCAAGGGCTGCTTGAAAACCTGAAGTTGCAAAATGACATCATGGTGGAAGAGAAGAGAGATATCCTTATGTTGTAGTTACTCAGTTACTGTTGTATATGTTCTTTGGGTGCATATGGACTAAATACATACCGCCTTTCTCCTCTCTTAAACTTCCAATCTTCTTCTTGACCTTCTCTCCACTCCCAGCACCTTAGACCTGTAGGGGAGACCTAATGCCTGTAGGGGAGACCTAATGCCTGTAGGGGAGACCTAGTCTTAATGCCTGTAGGGGAGACCTAGTCTTAATGCCTGTAGGGGAGACCTAGTCTTAATGCCTGTAGGGTGGGGCAGACCTAGCCCAAAGGCCATTGATTGATTGGAGTTGCTAAGTCCATCTCATGGTTGGATAGGCATCAGAGGTCCTCGTATAAGGAGGCTGAGTTACCATTAAATCAGAGTACCTTTTCTAAAGTTTAAAATCTAGACCTTTTGATCCCACATGGGGGGAGGGGGTGGTTATACTCTAGGTGAATGTATGAGATACTGAGGCTATTCTTGACTCACTGTTCACTGCTTCAGACAGAGCTCTGTACATCTCTGCACGCTATGGATATGCGTGCACATGATGCTCATGTGACCCTCTTGGCAGCTCATCCGACATCACATGCACATCATATGACCAGTCTTCCAGTTCATTCCTGGGCACCTAAGAACCGTATGAATGATCAAATAACAGCATTACCGAATCAATCTCTGCAAAGATATTGTACAACTGACATGCGTTCAGCATCACATGAGCATCACATGACAGGCATACCTACCCGATGCCCTACTGATATCCCAAAATTAGAGGAAAATTCAATGACCTTCATGTGTAGTTCCTCAGCAAGTTCAGTGGATAGGCAGTCATTTTCCAAAACATATTTCAAGGACAAGGAGAACTTCATGACAACCACTCCGAGAGAAATAGTTGTCCAGTGTCCCTCTACCTGTTCTTCTCCTAGTGTGGACATATCTCATACACTAGACAGAACTAGAGACAAACAGAGAGGAACCAACAGTACTTCAAACATAGCTGCTCCAGCAGGTAAGCCACTGCAAACCCCAGATAGGGTTGGATTGCTGTCTTCAATAAGCACGATAAGCAGTGATTCATCCACCATTGAGGGTGCACCTTCACCCAGTAACCTAACTTCCATTAGTCCACTGTCTGAAAGTCAAGCTCAGCAGGAACTAAGCATAGCAAGTCTCAACCACTCACAGTCTTCCCAGGTAAACAAGCAACAAACATCGTTTGGAGTGAGTGATTATCTACTCATTGGATTTAACAACAAAGACAAATTCTGTGGAAGCCTGTCTCCAGAAGTACTTGCTTCATCTAAACTGCCTCCATTCTGCACTGTGGGTGATTCTTCTCTGGGGGGCCACAAAGGCCCCTTGTTATTAAACTCATGCACTCAGACTTCCGTTGTCATGGAGTCTAAAGCCATGCACATTCTGAAAGAGATGAAGCCTTTAATGGATGAGGAACATTTTGGGCAGGGAATTCACGGAACTTATCTGGAAAGTGATAACAAGGGCTCTGTTCATGCTGCACTTGTAGAGGGTGCCGGTGTGCCTGTGGGGGATGGAGACAGTCGGATAACCACTAGTGATGACACCTTGCAACCGTGTGAAAGGTCGTCTCATTGCAAACTTTGGTCACATGACCTTTTACCCCCTTTAATTGGCACTGTCAGCAGTGATTCATCCACCATTGAGGGTGCACCTTCACCCAGTGACCTAACTTCCATTGGTCCACTGTCTGAAGGTCAAGCTCAGCAGGAACTAAACATAAAGAGTCTCAACCACTCGCAGTCTTCCCGGGTAAACAAGCAACAAACAGCGTCTGGAGTGAGTGATTATCTACTCGTTGGATCTAACCACAAAGATAAATTCTGTGAAAGTCTGTCTCCAGAAGTAATTGCCGCCTCTAAACTGCCTCCACCCTGCACTGTGGGTGAATCTTCTCTGGGGAGTCAATCAGGCTATCTGTTATCAGACTCGTGCTCTCAGACTTCCGTTGTCATGGAGTCTGAAGCCATGCATACTCTGGAAGAGATGAAACCTTTGGTGGATGAGGGACAATCTGGACAGGAAATTTGTGGAACTTGCCGGGAAAATGAAAGGAAGGGTTCCATTCATTTTGAACTTGAGGAAGACATATGTGCATCTGTGGGAGGTGATGATGGTGGAGGCAGCCGGATCACCCCTAGGGATGACCCCTTACCACCGTACGAGATGTCGTGTCACTGCATACATTCGTCACATGATCTTTTCTCCTCGGCTTACACCCGCAGCTCATGCACACGTGCAATGAGTGATGATGGACAGTTACCCTTCATGTTAGCTGCATTTAATCATACCGATGACCCTGTCTATATTGAAGCGGACATATTGTTAGTTACAAGTTTGCTGAATGCAGACATGTTCACACACGACACATTCAGCGAGAGATCCTCTCGGTTGAACAATTCTTCTGGGAGAGTCCATAGGCAACACTATGAGCATGAAGACAAGAGGGACGATATTGACGGAGACGGAGTTGAGACAACACAGTGAGTGGTTCATGTTGTTATCAATTAAGGTTGCACCACTGTGACATTCCATATATGGATTGTTATACACTCATCCCCTCGGATGACATGACGACCAACTTTTTTCAAATACAAAGAGAAGGTGGAAATTCCCCAACTTCCAAATTCCCAAGCATGACTGTCATGTGATAGTGCACAATACAACTCCGAAAGAAATAGCTCACTATAGCTGTGCATAAGGGGCAGGGCATCATGAGCTGCATGACCGTTGGTCACAATGCCACATCCCCTATAACTGGCAGATTTTTGAATTCACCAAACCTTGTCACAACTAATCTGGCCAACTAAAATGCCAGTTTTCCAGTTTTATAATATTGCATTAAAACCTGCTCTATTGTGGGATACAATAAACACATTATTAAAACCAGCTTGTTGTGTGAGTATGCCTCCCTGAACATTCAATTACCTATTTGCGTTTTCATTATATTCCACTAGGAATACAAGAAGAGAAAAATTATTTCATTTGGAATTTTATTGAAAAATTCTGGTAAGAGTGCTAGAAGGAAATCAAGAGATCGCCCCTAATGTGCCACAATAATGACATGTATGCCGGGTGTTCTATGCTCTGTCACCCACCACCCACACTCACCTCCCCACTTAGGTTGCAGTCTTCTCTGGCCCTTGCTGTCTCCCTCAACCAAGAACACCTGCCAGACAGTGCAAGAACTCCCAGTCCCACTCACAGGAGACATGTGCAACACTCTTCTCCAGAAGTGGAGGAAAAGCTGACGTTCTCCTTCAAGAAAAAAGGTAATCAAGCACTTCTTCCTCCGCCTAAATTGAGAAGCTTTCCAGATGCTTATTTCACATGTGAGCATGGCCACCTGTCCCCTCTTCCATCATACCACACAGAGAGGGACTCCTCTGGAGAGAGTGCAGCGACAGTTAGTGCACACTCTGCAACCTCAAGGACTTGCTGGAGGAAGGCAGTGCCTTCAAAACACGGCGGCAAAGATGACAACCTCATTAGCAGCCTCTTCTTCATAAAGGAAACATAGGAATACCCTTGCAGCACCACAAACAGATGTAGGGCACATTCTCTGTTCGTATTGGACAACTTCAACTTCACATATTGTTGTAAATATCATACATGTAAGAAAGCCAGATACTGGAAGCATTACAGGTTGTGTGTGTGTGTGTATGAGAGAGAGAGAGAGGGGGGGGGGGGGGGGGGGGTAATGGAATGTGATTGCATAACTGTTTCATGAACTTATGTATGAATGAACAGATTACTCTGTGCATTAATTAAAATCATGCTTGAAAGAATTTCAGTCAGTGTCAATATCACTATTTATAAATATCAGGTCTATAAATAGATGCATTGGTTTTGTTGAGACTTCTGTGTGGAGTAGCCATTGCTTTGGTTACTTCTTGGACTGTCGTCTCCAGAATCTCTTGACGTCGTTGTGACCTGTGGCAGAGACCACCATGCAGCGCTTGCCGGTGCTACTCCACATCAACACTCCCAAATCCTAAACAAACATGTTGGTAAACAATCCATCAACAACAAGACAAGCTTTCACCATGTTTAGTTGGAGCACATGTAAATTGAACATGCCTATTATTTGGGCAACTCCTGGTTTTATTTTCCTTTAATTTACTCTCACAAAATGTGGGGTTGGTATGGACTTCTACAACGGGTAATTTAGTTCAACCTAAGATATTTCAAACTTAGGTGTGGTGTGGTGTGGTTCTGACTTGCACTTTGCATGCACTCTTTTAATCATTTAGATTGATTTTAATTTGGTAATGATCATCATGTAAAAGGCTTTGTGTGCAGTTGGCTATCTGTCATCAAGTGTGTGGGTGCAGCGTTTAATGACATTCATTGTCATTTTTTGGTCGTGTTTTAGTTATTGTTTGATGTGAGGCTTGCACCTTTTTACCCCTTTACCTGATTACCTATTCAGTGTGATTCCAATGATTGTGTTTCAGTATAAAAATATTTGATGAATTATTTGATAGACTCACTTGATTGTTACAGAGCAAAATTAACAATCATTTATTTAGTGTGAAAGGTGGGTTGATGGATGGTTAAAAAATATTCATTATCATCTGTATTGTGCCACACCACAGAGCAAGGGTATGTGCTATTCAACAAGGCCTGAGGTCTTTGTTAACCAATGATAGAAAATTAAACTGTCTTTAGATAGAGAAAGAGAAGTACACTACTACAGATTTGCTTACATCAGCATATTTTCTGACCATCTCAAAGTCACCAACAGAGAGGAAATCAGAGTAGAGGACACCTGCAGACACAGCACAACAATATGGCCGACATACCAATATGATGGAACATTATGCCAATATGGTGGACATTATACTAACATGGACGACCGAATAGTGAGAAACAGAGAGAAGGCAATCGATTCAGATGTGCCACTAGATGCCACAGTAGTAGTAGTAGTCCCTCACGTGTGCATGCAGTCACTATCCATGATAGACAAGGCATTCAGAATCAGCAGAACCACATCCCTGACTGCAACCACACCCCTGACCTTAGCCACATTCTCTTGCATCAGTTGCACATACACCAGCCAAAAAATAGCCCTCAATCATGAACCCTGACCTCAGTACATCATTACCTTAGCCACATCCACCTATCTACACTATCTGACCTTAACCACACCCCACACTTTGGAATTTGATCACATTGCTAGTTGGTGCAACATTTTCCAACTTCTCTTCCACACATTGTGTTCATTGGCTATTTTCCTTTCCCTGTGGAAAGAATTGACCATGCTCTGCTACACTCCAGCAGTCCCTATGGCTCACGACTGGCTCTAAACCTCCTCCAGTAATAGACTGCTGTCCCTACTCCAGCCAATATGTCCACTTAGTAAGGAAAAAAATTGTCCCCTGAGAATTTGGAGCTCTTCTATCACAAATGTGCAGCAGAGCTGAGAGTGTAGTAGCTATATTAGGCTCACCATGTCCTCCTTTTGGTCATATTTCAGTCTGATCTGGGAGGATTTTTGAAATATCTGAAAGTTGAAAAATATTTGTTATTGAAAAATATTTATTATTGAAAAAGCAGCACCTTTTCCCCAACCAGTCCATCTTAGCAACACTTGCACAGTGAGGTGGTTTTTAAAGGAAGATCTTTAATGCCCTTTTTTTTTCCTCCGTCCCCATGCCCCCCCCCCCACCCCCACTACTTATGGTAGGTGGTGGGGGTTGTGCAGGGAGGAAAACATTCCAATCAGTTCAAGTATATATATTTTTTATATATTTCTATTCCAATAAATTTTCCTGATTGTGTTGCATCTACAAGCTATCATAAATCCTACAACCTTTCCTTTGAAGGCTGATTTCTTGAGTTGATAAATTCTATTTTAAAGCTCCACAATGCCCAAACATAGGTGCAACCAGAGGCCAATTTGCAGCTTCACTTGCAATGATCAAGGCATTTTGCCCAACAAACTTTATCCTATACATTATAATCTAATACTATTCTGGTCAACATTGTATGAATTGGTGGAAGAAGACATTTCAAATTATTTTTTATCTTTCATCTTTTAAATGACTATTTTTTTAAATTTTCAAGTATATTCTGCCTACTTCATAATTTTACATTAATTTTAAACATGCCCACAACACAGACTTGGGGCTACTGCAGCTGTTTTCTGCTCCCACCCTCACCCCCTCCTTTGCAATTGCTGCACTTGATGAAGTGTGGAAAGTTAGAGAGATAGAGAGAGATGAGGGGGGGGGGGAAGAGAGAGAGGGAGAGAACACTGCAGCATCGATGCATTTCTAAAGTGATCACTCTAGTTTAGAATAATTGTATAATAGTCAGGTAGTCCCATGTCTTTTATTGTGTTCCTGTACTGTTGGTGAACACCTGAGGGTATACAGAACATAACTCCACTAACAGCTAAGAAGAATTACTTGAGGTACTTGGCTTATTTAGCTAAGCATCAGCTCACTAAAGAGTCTTCCATTCTCAGCTGCACTGGCAAGCTAGATTTAATTTTCTTTCATTAATTTTTTGGCATTTTTATCAGCCATTTTAAAAACTGGGGAGTTTGGGTGGATACAATGTCGACCTTTGACCTACTTTATAACACTAATTTGCTTAAAAGAAAGACTTTAGTTTACCTCTAACTTTTTAGTTGGACATTTTAAAGAAATTTGAAGGCCTTCAGTACCCCTAGGACCATGTAGGGAGCAGAGTGAAGTTTAATTCACTGTCTACAACCCACAGTTCAAAAGTTTTTCTTGACAGTTATGTAGGCATGCAGGCAGTTAGCGAAAATAATATATAAGATCCACTCCAAAACTGAAGACCAAATTTTTCATATTTTGGCAGTATAGGAGAGGAATGAGAATCCTAGTGTTTGGACTGAGTATTTTGTGAAATCAGGTAACAATGCAATTAGTGTGGTGAGTGAACTTCTTCATTTCACACAGTTAAGCATCATCACAATTATCAATCAATGGACTGCACATCTGCCATGTTGACTAAAAATCTTTAACCAGAGCCAGCAGGTGAAGATGGGATCTTTTCAATACCAAATTATTGATTTTCTTGCATTAAATTGATGATGCTAATATTTTATAGTTTTACTGTAGTCAGATAGAGGGTTAGAGATTTCTATGTTGTGTTGAACAGAAATGAGGGAGCCTAAGATTAGAGATGCTATTTCATTTTCCCCCATTACATCTTATTAATAGTGTTCCTTGCATACAAAAAGTTCACTAGTAAAATATGACACCCCCTCCCTCCCTCCCTCCCTCCCTCCCTCCCTCCCTCCCAAAGTGTCCTCTTTTTTGAATCTGCAAATATGGTAGCCCTAGCCAATAGAACTAAGAACAGTGATTTACTCCAAATATAGCACACCATTCACAACTGGAGGGCATTCAAGGGAGTATCCCCGTATATGACGATATGTCTGTGTAGCAATGTTGCTTCACCTTCAGATATGTCCAGTCTATCCCTCTCCATCTCCCAGAGTCGTATCTGGTCACTAACTGTCGGAGGAATGACCGGAACCTAAAGGGGGCATGACATACACGTAAACATATTAGGAAGAGAGAGATGCAAGATCTGGCAGAGAAAGTGCATGTTCATTCTTTATTGCTGATCATTTAAGGTGAGTCGACAGGAGAGAATCAGGAGAATGATAACGAGATGACTATATGGGGTAAAGTGCCGGCAGCACACCCAACCAATGTCGCATGTGATGATACAAGCTGATAAAAGGTTGGCATTGATATTTGAACCTGGTCTGTGTCTGTGTCATGCTCCTGTTTCACACATGGAAGGCAAGCAAGTACTGGAGTGTAAGTGATGATCATGATAGGAGGGGCATTACAAGTGTGAAGGGGAGTGGTCCAGGATACCACAGCACACATAAGTGTTTAGAAAAATGAACAGCATGATCATGAGAAATGAAGAAACAAGAAAAAAAAAACAAAAAAAAAACAGACTAAGATGATGTCCTCACTCAGAGAATACACACACAACACAGTTATCTCTCCACACAGCCACTAATACATGCCTCACCTGCAACAAAGCACAACACAATATATGTACGTATGTTTGTTCAATTCTCCTTTGTGATGAATAGCCACACTTTTGAATTAAATCCAACAATAAGTTGCATGATACTCTGAAATGACCAGGAGCGTCTGTGGGCTGGGAAAATTTTCCAAGACAAACCCAAGGGGGCAGTGATTCAAAACCTCCAGAATTGGCCTTCTACATTATTAAATGATCAATGTAGGAACATGTTACTTGTACAATACAAAAAGGACACTAATTAGTTTTTTTGCCCAAAAAAACAACAATTCCCTTTTGGTTTTGGACTTCTACAATATCCCCTGGCTATATAGAGGACTACAAGTCTACTCAATTGGTAAAAATTGCCACTATAGTCTACCAGGACCAATACAGGTAGACCCCTAACTTTATTTATCAGACAGAATGCAAAACAGTGCATGATATTATGATGTATTATGTGTAATATATATATATATATATATATATATATATATATATACCCATCTACCAACAGATAACATACTTTGTTAGTGCATATGTTGTGTGGGGTTGTCAAACTATGTAACATGCACAAGTTTAAAAAACCTTAGCAAATGATTCCTGTTAATTCTGATGTATACACACAACCAGTTATCCATAATTCACTCACATTGGCCAGCATTTGTGAGTGAGCATGCAACTGGATGAACTTCAGGATCTGGTTGGCAGTAAGGCCGTTCTTCAATGCCTGTAGGACATGCAGATCACAATCAATATGGTAGATGTGGTGATGTATGTGCCAAATGCACTTTAGCTTACCTTCAGAACACTCTCTCTGGTAATTGTTCCAACCACAAAATTGGGGAACCTGCAGAATGGCAACAATAACAAAACAACAATTATCACACACAGCAATGGCTAGAGTGGAACATAACAACCTTAAGTCAAGGTAATCACCCCCCACCATGCACATACACACAACAATGGAGAAACCACTATTGCACTTTTTAATTTCCTTCCCTTTTTGGTTTTGTAGTTGTTGTTTTTTTAAATATTCCAAAAAAATATTAAGGAGCCAGAAGAGCAGCTGCTTTGTCAGGCAGCTCACCTCCCAGCTATGGTCACTGTCACAGCTGGCTGTACAGACATTCAGAGAATTTTGGCTTTTTCTAGTTCATTTTTTAAAGTGCATTCCGAGGCTTAATATATAGCTTAATATATATTTTTTCAAAACACTAATTTATAATTAATTTCACTTTCAATCACAGCTGTTTCGTAGTATACAACATCAGAACAGGGTCATGACAGCACAATAATTCCAAAATACAATTAGAACAACATACCAACACATGCACAATTACACAAAATTACCCCCTAATCAGAGGAAGCCTTCCTGCTGTGGTCAGGACAGAACATGAAATAAGGTCACCATTCATACATGGTGGACCTTTGATGCAGCTATTAGCGTTCCACCACTTCTACCATTATTAACTTACAGTTGTAACTGGAACAAATAAGTCAAATGATATTAATTGATTAATGATAAATTTGGAGAAAGAAACCTAGCTGTTCATCAGCAGCTGTACCCCCCCCCCCCCCCCCCCCCCCCACCTCCACTGCAGTCAGGTATGAAGGGGCACAGCCAATGAAACAATATTGAAACTGACTACAAATGCTTCCCTACAAGATAATACTAGCTAATGAATAAATTTTACAATTATTGTTTTAAAATTAAAATAAAAAGTACTGATAGCAAATAAACTGGTCAAGATCATGGTGCAAATTGTAAGATGATTCAGACAGGGATGAGTGTGTCCAGTCTGTACTTCTACATTAAGCAGCAGACTATACAGACCCAAAACATATTGCATTAATTGAACAGATATGGTATGTGACCTCACCAGGACACATGAGATGGTAGTGTGACAGTGTGTCTCTCTGTCTGTCTCTCTGTCTGTCTACCCACCTGTATTGCAGCTGACAGAACAAGTCCAGTATGGAGATTTTCAGCTGGGAATCTGAGACCAATGAATAAACACACTGTAAACAAAAGTTTAAGTTATAATCTCAGCACTAAAACATACAACACTAGAGTTGAAAATGGGAAAAAAGAAATCAAAATAATGACCCAGTCTTGGCTACTATTACTAGAGTGCATGCATACTTGAGTGGGTCCATCTACACACTGGGGCTATAACTGCCTCCATTGTTAACACAACACAGTGTCATGATTGGTCATGGACCCCTTCACTACACACTCTATGCTGAGGCTATGCAGACAATGATCAAGCAATGAAGCACCTTAGACCTAGCCCTAGCCCTAGCCCTAGTTGTCATAAAACCAATGCAAAGTAGGAAAGATCTGATAGGGTACATTTTACTTGCACATTAGATATAGTTCTGCTGCTTATGTGTGTTTCACGGACACACTAGCTTACCCCTGCATTCAGCCTACAAGTGTCCCATGAGCAGGATTAGATGTGAACAGTGACTATATCTCCCTCCACCATTTTGTGATGTTCCAAGTGTGACCATATTTGGGGGTTGTCCTGTTTTGGGGGCTTTGGAGGGTTGATTGGGATTTTTCATCTCAATTCTCAAAACCAAATTTTTGGGGAGCTTTTGATCTTCCCAGAATTCAGTTCAAGCTCTTCATTAGTCTCAATAGTCTGGCTCTGACCCTTTATCTACTTCCTTATAATTGGAGCGGGGACAGAGCTTTGACTCATTATTTCACCCTCCCTCCCACAGACTTCCCCCCCCCCCCCTACCTCACTTAGAAATGCCTAAGCCACCAATTATAAGGAAGGTAAAGGGTTGGCTATGCAGTGTCCGAAGCATGATTCCCTCCCTGAGTACAAAGGCTGGTTCAGAGGAGAGGAAGGCCAGGCCAACTGGATATTTTGCAAGGTGGAATAAATAGGTAGTTTTCCAGTCGGGCTTTAGCATTTTGTAGTAGCAAACTTGTTCAGTTGCTTTTTTATAAAATGAAGGGGGTTTTGTTTTCTTTTTTTTTTATACTTAAAATGAATAAAGTTAGCTACCATTTACCTAATCAGAGCTATGGATGTTCAATCTAATTGTTATAGCACAGATTTTCACTCCATGGCTTTCTCTTTCTGACTATTGGTGACTGATATTGGGTATTGGAACTCACTTGCAGTCACTTTTTGTGTTATTATATTGTATCGTAATAATGAACAAAGTTAGCACTAACAAAAAGACCTGTTCACTTAGCTGAACCAACCTATGGATGTACCTCTTGGACGAAAGCATTTCAGTCAGTAATTAGTGTCCTTTTGAACTCACCTTGGTTATTATTTTTTGTTATGATTAAATTACAGTGTGGTATGCAACACATCTTTGTGGTTACTCATGCATGAAAGTGTTCACTCTTGCTTGCAAATAAAATGGTGAGGGGGAGGAAGAAAAGAAGAAAAGGAAAAATGGAAAGAAGGGAAAAAGGGGGGAAAGAAGAAAATTAATGAGAAAGGGGGAAAGAAGAAAACAAGGAAAGAAAAAAGGATGAGAAAGAGGAGAAAAAGGAAGGGAAAAGAGCAAATAGTGGGGAAGAGGAAAAGAAGGCAGGAAATAAATTGCGAGAAAGACAAAAAAAAAGGAAGGGAAAAGAGTGGAAATAAAAGATGGAAAGTAAAAAAGGCTGGAAGAAAAGGACTAAAATAAGGGGGAAGAGGATAAAGAAGGAAGGGGAAAAGGAGGGGGGGTGAAACGAGGAAGATCTTTATTAAAAAATGGAATAAAAGGAAAGAAGGAAGAAAAAAGGGAGGAAAAAAAAGAAGAAAAGAAGAAAGGAGAATAAAGAAGAAGAAAAGACCAGTTTCTGGTTTAAACATGGAGTCCCACTTAAGGAGACTTGTTCCTAAATACTTGGACATGGTTTTTTTTAAGGCGTTTTTGTATGGAAAGTTTGAATTCCTTTTCCCCCCAACATTGGTGCCACTTTTATAAGCCTAGCCAGGCACCCAAGGATTACTACTGAAATTTTCATCAAATTCATTCAGTTTTTGGCCATCTATCATGAACATGCATGCACATACACACCTGTAAATAATGTCCCATTATATATATACTAGGGAAAAGCACGCACTTTGGGTGGTTTTTCCTGATATAGCTAAAAAATTGTCGAAATTGCTTGTTATATTGTGTAGGGATTTATTATTATTGGCTTTTCCCCACCTCTTGGAAAAGGGCATTGAAAGTGGTAAATATGTTTGGTTTCTCTGTTTAATTTATGGAGTACATTACTTGACTTTTGGAGAAGGCCAATACATAAATAATTTTTGGCTCTATTTGGTTGGATAAAAAGTAAATATGTATTTCGTGGTTGAACAACCAGCTGGCTTCAAGAAATGATGGCTCAATTAATCTATTGATTGCTAAAACAGTAAATGTAGTTGGCATATATCTGATTAGGTGAAACATTAGTTTGTGATTTATGGTATTTTGTTAACTACATTTCATCTCACAGAATACCATTTTGCCAAATTCTGGATTCTGGGATCTGAATTTTCGAAAATCTGTTTTTTTCTTTTAAAAAAACACCATCCTTGCTGTGGGATGTGTCTACCCTAAGGTACTTTGGTGATAAAGTGGATACAAACAAATATATATACATACATACAAACTGTTTTTAACCTGACACACACGGAGGGAGAGATGTGACCAGATGAGACTCTGCCAATGTTTTCCCAGAGTCAAGTTGTGTATACGTACAAAGTTTTAGGTGTGTAGTTTCAAGGGTTTGTTTGGCAAGAGTACCATTTTTGGCTTTTTTTTGGCCTGACATGAACACAGAAAGGGGTGTGGTCTTAGACAATCTTAAAAAGTTCTCCTGGCAACACTGACTCCAAATATATATGGGTTTGTGAATATAGCTACCTAGGTCAAAGCATCTTTTAGAAGTACCATTTTGGGCATTTTAGCCTTATACACCAAGAGGAAGAGGTGTGGCCATGTGAGACCCACCCCATGTTTCTCTCAGAGTCAAGTTATATGTATACCAAGTTTAAGGCATGTACCTCCATTCTTTTTTCTGGTAAAAGTAACACTTTGGCTTTTTTTGATACAAAAAAGGGGTGTTGCCATATAGATAAAAACGTTCCCCTGGTGACACCGATTCTAAATATATATGTATGGGTTTGTAGGTCTAACTTAAACCGTTCAAGCGTGAATTGAGAATATGCTGACACACAGAGAGATTCCCACTTTATAGTATAAATATATATATATTACACTAGGACATAAATTTATAATCTACATACCCGTGTATGCTGTGATCCTGAAGTTCGTCTCCAAAAGAATAATTCCTGACTTTGGTTCTGCATTTTCTGTGATACTCTTTCCATGACCTAATTAGTAGACCAAAGCATAGTAAGGTGGACTAAATCTCTGAAATACAAACTTCAACTAAATTGAATATAGTAATAACATTCCTCCCAAATTTATGCCATCAAACCAATATCACACAAACATTAAAAACAACAACAAAACATTATAGTGTCAACTTTAAAAATATAAATTCATACAGACATTGACCCCCCTCCCCTCCCCCAGTTAGATGGGAGCAGGACACCATATTAGATGTACCCGACACACTATTCAAAGAAACCATTTTTTTATAACTGCTTGTACTGAACATGCAGTGCCACTCTTGCTGCATGCAGGTTTCCTCCTGCCTACACTTGCACTCTGATACCACATTTGGTGCGGATGATCAAATAAAGAACAAAGGTCCATGGACAGTGTTTAGGAAAGAAAGAAGTACAACGAGTAAAATTCACATATTTGGTAGCAAGATAGTAAGTGACCTTCCATATGTGGGGCCACAAAGGCTTCAGCTAGAACTACATGTTTGAGCTTCTCCATAAGTTGCCAAACTCTGCAACTGCAATTTGCCAAACTAATTTGTTCATTGGAAACTTACCAAGCTATTAATTGCCTCTGGTATATTTCAGATCAAATAATAAAGAAATAATAATTGCATGAGAAAGAGGAGGTTGTGTTCAGGCACTGAAATGGGCTCCACTTACAAGATTTAGGGGTGGGGGGGGGGAATGATGAAATGTATCTGCTAACTCTCTCTGCTCACCCTCAGGCAAACAGGGGCCAAGCTAACCAGGTTATAGCAGTAATGTTCCCAATTTATCATAAACCACAACATTTTTTTAGTTCTATGCACACACATGCAAACAAATCAGAGGAGTTCCCACATTTGTCCCCTTTAACTGTACATGTACTCCATGTACCATGCCCAAACTCCACTCCATGGGTCATGCTTTCAGTTCTGGTTTTTGATTTCAGAAATAGAAGCAGGAATATTCCTGCATCTGCATTGATGCCACGTCAGTCACCACAAGGAGGGTGACGTCACCACCGCCCACTATAAATGGGCCAACCTGTACTTGCGCAAACATCTGAAAGCTCAAATCGCTCATAGTCACATCACTAGAAAGGAAAAAAAAATCGGTGTACCTCAAAGAAAGACTTCTGTGTACCTCAAAGAAAGACTTCTGTGTAGCAAATCAGTCGTCAACCAGACACTACACCAATCAAGGGGTACTATTAGTTATAACTTACTTATAAATTATGGTAAGTCTTCGCCATAACCACCATTGAGCTATCTACTAACGAAATTTGATTCACTCTTTGCAAGCAGTTCAGGTTTCTCTCCTGAAAGTGAAAGTTCATGAAACACCGGTTGGTTGCCGGAGTAGACAACTGTAGATTGGGTTTGTTCGGCAGGCCCTTGTTGGCCATTTCTCCAACCCGGAGGGTCTGGCTGGACAAAACGGTGTTAATCACCTTTTTGGCCTTCTTTGTCCCTTTGGGTCCTGCCAAACATGTTCAATCTACAGGTGTTTGCTCTGCAGTTCTTCACCACTGCCTTCAGCGATGTGACGCACCAGTTCCTGAAATTCTTCCTCCAAAAATAACAACTTGGATTCCAAATTGCAACAACAATAAAAATTTTAAAAAACTCTTGCAACTTACACACTTTGGAATAGGTAAGACTGAATTATGATCAGTGTAAGTAGCTATGTTTAGATTCTTTGATTTTATTGCCGTTTAATCTATTTTCATCTATGATTCAATCCTGGTGTGCCCTTGAGCATATTTATACATTTAAATAGACGAGATATGTAAGTTACAGTGTAAAAGTCTTTGGAGCACATTTTAGAGCAAATTATGATAACACATATTTTTTAGACTATGCCTTGCCTGCTACATGGAGGGAGTAGTAGGAGTAGCAAAGGATCTATTTTGTAAACAGTTGTTTTTTGAAAATTGATTTTTTTTAAATTTTTCTATTCACAAGATAAAAAATCTTATGAAAAAAGGTGCAATAAATAACATTGGTCTGTCCAAGAAATCAACTGATCCCATTTATCAAGATATAGTTTATAGAATTCACTATTTTTCTTTGTACAATTTCACTTTTTAATAAATAAGATTAAGTTTTCAGTACTATTCTGAATAAAGACAACCTTTTCCTACCAGGGGAAGAAGGAAAAATGAAAGTGTTAAATCAGTTGTGTTTAATGGCACAAGCGATAATCTTTCAGTATAGAATGATCCTTTAACCTTACCCAATCCTTGGCCATTGTCCAAACCCAAAATCATAGTCATCACCAAATACTCTGTCATCTGTACAGCAATGACATGATTATGACATGAGCACAAACGTGATGTCATGTGATGTTAGCTTGAAACTTGGCCATGGACAAGAATCTGAAGGAAATGTTGTTACCTTGAATCTGGAATGTAAATAAATCATCTGCAAACAAATCTTCAGTAAACAGAACATGCCCATGGAACCTGCCTTTCAACTAACCAAAATCATTCACTCGTATATCCATCCATTACAAAGTGCAAGGAGAGTAGTGATTGATTGTTCTTCAGCTGGACAGGCTGAAGACACCAGATATTAGCAAAGTGTGACCTAAATGTGTAACGTTTAGAACCATATGTTGATTGTCTAAACGTGCTTTCCTTGCTCTGTGCACAAGTAGCATCCTGGGTTTTATAAGACAACCTGGTACAAACTAACTTATGCACCATTGAGGTAATATACATTTTTACACCATTTCCCCCCCCCCCCCCCCCCCCAACCATAACAGTTCCAACATTTCAATGAATATGATTCAAGATGAGCTCCTGTTAATAGCGACACAGACTAGCATCTATTGCATGTTGTGGTCTTGCAAAAGTGTAAATTCATACTCCAACACCTGCAAAGATGTTTACCTGAACATGATGTCATAATTTCCACTAATTGTCCAATAAAACTTTATAATTAATCAAACATCTAACAAGATCAAAGAAATTAACTTGAACTTTTGAAAGTCACCAGTAAACTACCCAATGGTTGAATAGTTCCACACCAACACAACTTACACACAAAACATTAGAATACCGCAGCTAAGGTCTCATGTTGCCCTTTTATGCATGTGAATGTACTACATATCGTATAAGTGCCAGGAATTAATTCATAATTAAAACAAATTACTGCAACCATAGTAACAACCAACAATATGTAAAATAGTTCACACAATGTTGGGATAGAATGCTAGAAATTTAGAGGAAACTGCGCTCTCAGTCACCATCAACATCTACATTATTATCAGAAAAATAATAAAAATAAAATAATGAAATTAAATAAAAGCACATTTTCATTTTTTGTTGTCGTTAACCACTACCACCAGCCGGATTATGAACCATTACTGGTTGATCACATGTAATCCTGTAACTTTATGAAAGTTGAACTAGATTTCCTTAATATATTAGAAAACTCATAGCACATTTTCTCCAAACACAGGTTTCTCTCTCTCTCCTTCTCTCTCTCCTCTCTCTCTCTCTCTCCCTCTCTCTCTCCCTCTCTCTCTTCCTCTCTCTCTCCCTCTCTCTCCCTCCCTCTCCCTCTCCCTCTCTCTCTCTCTCCCTCTCTCTCTCCCTCCCTCCCTCCCTCTCCCTCTCTCTCTCCCTCCCTTCCTCTCCCTCTCTTTGCTGTCCTCCACTGGTAGACCTCATCTCTGTCTATCTGAATGTTGCTTACAGTCAGCACATGTAGAGGTCACGCACATACAAGTGGTGAAACACTTGATGGTGCAGATAAGTGTTGATAGGAGAAGTTGGCAACACATCCCATCACATATACTCTAGCAACAACATACAATTTTTTGCGTGGATTATAAATATTTCAAGTGAGCTGACAGTGCCAGGTCACTCAGAGGTGTGGTCTGTCATGTGATTAGTACATCTTTTATGTGACAAACTAACAGACACACAGTAGGAACAGGATAGACATACAGTAGGAACAACATAATCATTATTTATAGAAGTGATCTCAGCAATAAACTTGGACTGTCAAAGGTGACAGTTCACCAGGATGACTGACCTAACATCAAGTGCTACAGTGTGTATTCTGACAAGTAACAGGTTTCTGACCCTCACTCCCGATGCAAGCAGTGACCCAAAAACCACATCACTCCGTCCAGCTTGATTATCTGGTTAACTTAGTGATCCTAATAGGAAGTGATGATATGATTTTACTTTTAGAATGGAAGCAGTGACTTTAAAACTGAATTCCTTTAAACAACAAGACTGAAAATTTTCAGCCAAAAACTCATTCACTTATGTTGACCAAATCTACTCGATTTTCACTGCAAAAAAAAAAAAAAAAAAAAAAAATTGAGGGGAAAAAAAATTGAGGGGAAAAAAAAAAAAAAAAAAATATATATATATATATATATATATATATATATATATATATATATATAACAACCATGACCAGGAATCCAACCGAAGACCTTCTTATTGGAAAGAGGAAGTTAAATCAACCCAACAACAAAGTAACTCTAAGACCCCACAAGGGTGATAGCTCATGGGTAAAAATACAGGCAAAATTCTATCCATCTCTGAAAGTAGGTCCAATGTTTAATGTGGCTATATGTTTAGCCTCGAGGGTTATCCAAATCCTCATGCTGAAGGGGGAGAGGGATTAATTTGCTTTGGCTGTGTGGTGTTTAGACTCAGGGATGGCTTTAAGTCATTCTGCTTTGTCTTAGTGGTTTTCCAAAGTTATTTGTAGCAGAATATTGTTCCATCATACTTCAAAGTATGAACAGCAAATCTGCAGACAAGTATCAATTACTGTCCAATCACAGTCATTGTCAAACATTCCATCCCTCCTCTCACTAGAAACTGAATAGTGGAGATGTGCTTGTGTTCGCTTGTGCTTTTCCACTTCAAAATGAATGTGGAGACATGGACAGAAATAGTTTTCACACATCATCTGATTGTTGAATAACATTAGAGAAATTTGGCTGGCAACAAACCACATATATGTGAATATTATTATGTGACAGAGAAACTTTTTTTTGAAGGTTCTTTCATTTAATTCCATAAGAATTAGGCTGAGAATCCTGGAACCTGTTGCTGGTGAAAGTATAAAGTTATATTTGACCAGTTTAAGAATATTGTGATGAATTTTGGTTTCTTAGCAACAAACAGCACTGGTATAAATGTAATTTAAAAATGAAAATAAATGTTAATAAACAACATTTTAACTAAAAAAACAAAAACAACACCAAATAATGTAAAAATGGATCCAGACACTAAATGACACAGCTAACAGGGAAGTCTCTCTGTGCCAATACAATCTGTAGAAACTGCTGCTGAAAAAAAAATCCAATCAACTTGGTTGATTTGATCCTGGAACCATCTTTCTGATCATCCAGCATGATTTCATATAGAGAGAGTTTACGATGTGGGTAGACCACAGAGAGAGAGAAGAGAGAGAGAAGAGAGAGAGAGGAGAGAGAGAGACTTGGCCTAACCACCAGGAACCCTCTGCCTGATGTGTTAATAGCTACTGCATGCGTATTTACTTAATAATATATATAAATAATAAAACCTTGATGGCTTCAACAACACACCCACTCCACTTTTCTCTCTTTCTCCTTCTCTGCTCTTTAAGTTTTCCAGGTTTGTTGGTGTCGGCTATCCACAAGGAGGGACACTCATAAATGGTGTGCATTTGGAAGATGATTTGACACTAACAGCCAATACTAGTAAAGAACAACTACACTTCTTAAACAGCTAATGAGTGATATTTTCTCGGATATAAAAAGTCAGAAGAGAATTTTACACCAGAAATAGCCAACATAAGATATTAACCCTGAAATATTTCTCAGAGATAATGGACTCCTCCATTTACTATCTGTAATCTCACTCCCTACAATCAACAAGGTTAATGACATATCTACACTAATAGATACATACTAACATGAGAATATAAATGCTGTATCATCACTCCTTCGTGTACTACACTGTGTACTTATGAGTGCATATAAATGACACTAAGTGATGAAATAGGAATTTGATTCCTCTTAATTAATCTATTTGTAGTGTGTGACGGTCAGTGCAGATAATCTAACAAGACTAAGTGTAATTCACCTGACACCAAGTTTATGGCCAACTTCGTAGGGAAATATCGCTTTGAACTTCTCTAAGATAAAAGAAGAGGGAGGGGAAGATAGTGAATATATAATTGTAGCTCAACAACTTTACAAGACATATAGCTAATCACATATTGTGGGCTGGCTAGATGCTAGTGAGACACTTAGGGCAGACTCTCACAGATACTAAATAGCCCAAGAGTTCTACTTTATCTTAGGGCAGACTCTCACAGATACTAAATAGCCCAAGAGTTCTACTTTATCAGGTTTGTGGAACATTTGCATTATGAAATGAATGGAAAAATAACTGGAGCTTGAGTATCATTACCTAACTTATCGTTTGCCAGAGAATAAAAAACTGCATTTTAAGCAGCTGTTTCTTTAAACAAGGGTCACGAAAGACACCCCAAAAATTCCAAAAAAACCCTGCCTCCTTACTCTCCACAGTATTGGAGCATTTACACAGACACTGGCAGAGAGAAAGAGAGATATAAGAGTTCTATATATCGGATTATTCTCTTCAATGCTACATATCAGAAGATGTTATACTTGCAAAATCCGACTTCCACAATTGAGCAATATGTTGGTATAGGAGAAACAAACCACCACCCCCCCCCCCCCCCCGTATGTGGTACAATCTCTGGGATACAGCTGCCCCAGGATCAGAAATGTAGCATTCAGTGCAACTAATGAATAGTTGTCCTGCTCAACCTTTTTCAACTCTCCAAGAATACTGCCACACCAAGAGTGAGTTGTGGTGGTGGTTGTTTCAAGGGAAGATCAACAAGAACCTCCTGTTTGGAAAGTTGTTTGAGGTGAATTGCCACATCAGCTTGTGTGTGTGTGTGTGTGTGTGTGTGTGTGTGTGTGTGTGTGTGTGTGTGTGTGTGTGTGTGTGTGTGTGTGTGTGTGTGTGTGTGTGTGTGTTTGTGTGTGTGTGGGTGGGTGTGGACACAACCAGACAATCAGTGCAGGAGGAAATACTATGGAATGCATCTCCACATAACGATTTAACTAAAACATACTGATGAATCCAAGTGGTCAATCTGGAATGTCTCCTATTTATCATGGCAGCTGCAAAACCTAATATCCCATGGACTAGAAAGTAAGATTAGGGCATGCCCTGGTTCTTCCTGAGATTGAATAAGCCATAAAATAAACTCCAGCTCTTCATGCTGCATATTCTATCCATAAAAAATGCTCTTGGTCATGTTATTAAAATTCTTCTCATATATTTGCATTTTTTCTCACGTAATTGGTCCAGCAGCAGCCAGAAGTGACTCACCTGTTAATGGCAGTGGAATGTGATGTGTTGCAGCTGCACACCAGCTCTTCTAGGAATACTGAAGACCATTTTGCTACATCTACAAATAATCAACAGGCAGTGGGTGCAACTGGAGTGGTTTCCACAATTGACAATTAACATTAGTAAACAAACAGGTGGCCTATTAGAGGGGAGTGGACTGGATTAGGTTTAGTGGTACATGTGGGTACAACTGAGTGGTTTCCACAACTGACAATTAACAGTAGTAAACAAACAGGTGGCTAATTAGAGGAGAGAGGACTGGATTAGGTTTAGTGGTACATATATGGAGATGTACACACGTCAGAGGGTTGGACAGGAATGGTCTCCACTCTTACCAAGGTGACTTCACTTCAGAGGGTTACAGGAGAGTGGAGTCCATAGTAGGCAGAGGTGATATTTTTAGTGGGTTGGATTGAGTGGTCTCCACTGTTGGCTCCCAGGCAAGGGGAGGCAATCAGGTCCCTTGGCATGGGCACTACTTGTAGTAAGTAGCAGACCCCCACCCAGTCCTATCTTGACATCAGATGGTGGCCATGATATCAAATGGTGAGCAGCTAGTTCTCTTTGGTCTAATCCACAAAACAGATGTATGCACAGGAAGTATAAACAGAATGTTTTTCATGTCACACTTCAATATAATCTAATACCTTATGGTGATTAAATGGACCCCCAGGCAAATGGTAACCAAAGAGGATACCGATAGGAAGATTGGTTTTTCCCATTAGATGGTTTTTACTTGAGGAAGTGAAGAGATCACCAGTGGTCCTTTAAGAATGATACAGTGTCTGACAGCAGAGAACAGACCAAACCAGCCCAGGACAGAAGAACTTTCCCACACTGTCAAAGTTGAATGAGGATAAATCCATTCCTGAGGGCTTTCTCTAGAGTGTGAGCTCACATTGATACTTAGACATTGGCCACAAACAGTACGGGACCAGAGCGAGCAGTGCTGGCAAACCAAACAGTTTAATAGGAGCTAGTCAAGTACAATAGACAGCATGGCAGTTTGAGGTCTCCACAGGCTGTCTGTGGTGGTGTAGGAAACACTATTGAAGTCAAGTTGTCATCTCGTGAAGTGAAACATTCGTGTGAAGTATTACGAGTTGACTGGAGTCAACAACTGGACAATAATTCATGACCCGATCACTTTCTGATGTGGTGTATATTGTAGTCTCTATGGTGCAATATCCCTGTGCACTGGATTACAAGGACGTCCATGACACACATGGTAGCATCAACCTTAGATTGATATGAAAACAAAAGATGATGTTAGTTTGAAATATTGAGGTTTAAAATAACTGCAATTCTATAATTTCTTCCAACACAGAGAAGCTCCAGAGGACAACACCAGTATGCATGCCTGTGCATGCGTGTGAGTGTATGAATTCAAGTGGCTGAATGAAGATCTTTCAGTGTGTAATTACTAATTATAAATACAACTTTTTCCACTAATGTCCAATTATGGTGCACTTACTCCAGCATATTACACAATTAGGTGTGCTCTGCCCACCTGGACTACTAGCAAATCATGCAAGTGCTGAATCACTTCCTGTCCAGATGGTTACATGCAGTTAGTGTTACATGCACATGTGTAGAGTGAACCTTGAACTCATGAATGAGCCCAGTGTGTGTCACTTATAGTGGACTCCGACCTGTGAAGACATCACACGCATGCACACGTGCACACGCACATAATAAACCACTATTGTTATTCCATATCATCAACATATCGTCAAAATTTTTTGGACATACCTATTTAAGTGATGGCTCAGTGTATAAGGCGTAACTAGTAAAGTCGAAGACATGTGTGCCTAGCACTGTAGTCTATTGTGTGTATAAGTCACACCCTCCACCCTCCCTCATGGACAACAACATAAGTTGACATCCATTTTTATGGATATGGGGATCCAATGGATCCCACACTCAGCACAGCCATGCTTGCCTGGAGGATCTTTAATAAGCCACTGCAGAGAGAAGGACATCTTAGGCAGAAGGAAAGAGGAGAGACATTTGTTTTAAGAGTCGTTAGAAGGAATCACATCTCAATGACAAGATGGATGCCTGTTTTTGGACAAATACTAGAATCTGACAATGCACACGCCACCAACCTTATTGCTACCTGTCTCTGTGACGCTGTCATTTGCCATGTTCCTTGTGAGTTCTCAAGAGAAGTCTAGCATGCTACCATCATGGTAGATGTGCACCACGTGAATTAAGAGCAGAAAAAAAATTTTTTGTCCATATATGTGTGTGTTTGCGTGTTTATAGGACTATTTTTAATTGGCTCAAACCCTGTGTAGAACTTCTGCTCTATGAGCCGGTGTGGCTTCAGTCAAGGTAGAGGTTGTGCAGACCATTACTTCTATCTGTGGGTCCTGATGGAGAGAGCAACGGAGTTCTGCTAGCCAATTTACATCTGCTATATTGACCCCAGAAAGGGCTTATGACTCTGTGAACCATAACTCTCTCTCTCCCTCCCTCTCTGGCCTGTGTTACAGTATTTCTATACTCTTTTAACCAAAACTTATTTCCATCATTCATGCTTTGCACGAGGACTCTGTGGCTGCTGTCATGTGCTATAGGAAGACATCAGATGAGTTTTCCATCACATGTGGTGTCCGTCAGGGCTGTGTGCCTGCTCCCATGCTCATCAAACTCTACTTTGATGTGACCATACATAGTGCACTGGAAAAAGGCCAGCTGCAGGGCAGACGTGTGAGAGTGGTGGAGTACCTCCATGACGCTTTAGAGGACAACCACAGGAAGCTACAGCATGAGGCAGATCTGGAGTATGCTGATGATATGGCCTTGGTGACTGAGTCATGGGATTAGAAATGGCACACCAATGCCAGAAGAATGGCTAAGCAGCAGAAACTCTCTACAAATCTGGGAGAAGGCAAGTCAGCGATCAGAAATTGACTGGTAAAAAAGATCATGGGGAAAAATTCCTTTTATGTAGTTTAAACATGCGATAGGATGTCATTGTTGAAAAAAAGACTACCATAAAACTACTCCGTGAATCCCAAAATTTTATTTTTTTTAAAAATGGATCAGCTAGTGGGAATGATTCTTTCATCACCTTCCTCAGAAAGTGCTCTGTTTACTGTTTCTCCCATAACATTTGCCTCTTGATATGTAGCAGCAGTTATCCTGGGTACTCACCTGCCAATCTTCTGCGTTCCAGAGAATTTGGTGTGTGTGTGTGTTTGTATGTATGTGCACATAAAAGGGCACTAATTAGAGATAATTGAGCGTTGTGTAAAGTTTGTACTTGAAAACAATACCTGAAATGGAGTGAATGCCATTCAGGTCCATCATTAAGCATATCTACTGCCTACCATACATTTTTAAAAACAATACTGGGAGGCAGTTCTGCAAGAAGAAATTCCACAGAAATAACTTCTAAAAATCTAGAGGCTAATAAAATCTACAACCATAAATAAAGACAAAGAAAAGGATCTAAAAATAGAACTTTCAAGCAACAACATCTCTTTCCAACAGCCTCAAATGTCACATTTTTATAATAGAGTTTGCAAACAGAAGCCATCAGCCGAGATCTTGCCTAATGGTGCTAACTGGGTCAATCATTTAGAGTATTTGTGATCCTCCAGTGCACACACAAATACGAGGTCATCCAATATCTTAGGATGTATGTACACATTCAGTCTTCCCACAGAGAACTAAATGCAGATGTTCTTGAATATAAGATAAGATATATAAGTAAAGAAAGTCTAAAGCAATGCATATTAAAGTTTTAGCCAGCTATGCCTTTCATGAAGCGAGTCAAACTGTAAATGACACACCAGACACACACCATAGAGCATGCTTGGACTAAACTGTACTGCTTAGGACATCTTGGAATTGGAAAAACATCAAACATCAGGAATAGAACATGTCAATATCACATGTCAATATCACATGTCAATATCACATGTCAATATTATGTGCCAATATCACGTGTCAATATCACGCATTAATATCATATGCTAATATCATGCATCAATATTATGTGCCATCATGTATCAATATCAAGTGTCAATATCACATGTCAATATCACATGTAAATATCACACGTTAATATTATGTGACAATATCATGTGTCAATATTATGTTGGTATCACAGCATCTGAAGGAACTGTTGTGCTCCAGCACAGAATTGAACAGTGCTACATTGAAGGCTCACATGATCTTCATATCTGTTGCTGTTACTAATCTCAACATGTTTGGACCACTGAGTGTTTTCTACAGGTAGTGTGTTAGTATGCCTCATTAACTTGACACCACTAGAAGAGTGTTAATGTAAACCAGTCTACATCATATGAACTCACACACACACACACACACACACACACACACACACACACACACACACACACACACACACACACACACACACACACACACACACACACACACACACACACACACACACACACACACACACACACACACACACACACACACACACACACACACACACACACACACACACACACCTGAAGGTGTTTCCAAACTACAGTAGAAAGTCAGTTATCCGAACTTCAGCTATCGGAACACCACTTGAAACCACACCCACAACAATGCAAGCAGGTCAAAAGAAAAAAAACAACAAAAATAGTGCAGCAACTATTAAATTGGAGCAAATATAACCAATTCACCACCCTAGGACCACTGCAGCTGTTTTTATCCAAGGAGTTCTAGGAACTCAAAATTATAATTTGGTGAGTAATGGAAGAACTTTAGCTAGTGTAGCTACCCATTCAACTTGAGAAACCAACAGTCCACAATACCATTGGGAACCAAGAGAAGCTGTAGTCCTTCCACAACACTTTTCCTTGATAAAAAAGCATTTTTTAACATCCAATATGAGCAACATGGGGGCTATTTCAGTTATCCGAACTGCTCTGGTCCCAACAGGTTCAGATAACTGACTTCCTACTGTATATTGTATGTTGTTTATACAGACCACATATAAAGATAGTTCCAGACTGTGCTGTCCTTACAGACAGACCACATGCAAACATATCCCAGTCACACCATGTGACAACTCAAAATGAGTAATGCACAAGGGAAATACCTTCCCACTACATAAGTCCACCAGCACAAGAGTAACATACATGAGGTGTGTGTGTGTGTGTGTGTGTGTGTGTGTGTGTGTGTGTGTGTGTGTGTGTGTGTGCGTGTGTGTGTGTGTGTGTGTGTGTGTGTGTGTGTGTGTGTGTGTGTGTGTGTGTGTGTGTGTGTGTGTGTGTGTGTGTACAAACCTTTCTCTGGTAGGTCAATCCAAACTGCCTGAGGTGTTGGATGAACAACAGCTGTGACTGAGTCAGCCCCTCAGTGGAGTAATCCTGCATATGCACCGCACACACACACACATCCATGAGTTAATTTAATCTTCACGCATACAAGATTATATGAGAATTCATAGACACCAATCTTGGACAGCAAGCATTGTATTATAGTATTAACCTGCTGATGAATCAACCTCATGATATAGTCTGGCAAAAATCCAATAATCAGGGCGGGGGAAGATAAATATTTTGGTGAGCACAATTGCCAAAGAAATTTCTGCTCAAAGTGAGAAACAAAACACATGACATCACCCACACTCATGTGCCAGTTTAACATGCACACCCAAATTGGTCACAATGAACGGCTGATGGGAGTTGATAGTCCCATACCTTTTGAACTGGTTCCAAATTTTAAGTTGAGTTAAGACATTTTCCTAGCCATTACTAAGTAACAACCTTAAAAAAAGTATTATTATTTATTTTTAAAGAAATAACATTTTAACATTCAACTTACCTTTCCTAGAGTCAAAAAACTCAATTGAAAAACAAAGTTCAAGCACTCCACCAGATCCAAGCCACGACTCTACAGAACAAGACCAGCAGGGAAGCATAGCAATAATAACACAACACATATACAGACAGACAGTGTGGCACTAATAGTTGTCTACACTGTTGACAAGATGTAAGTACTGCTGGAGACCTCAGCAGAGGAAAAGTACTGGAGCAGGAAGTACCAGACTTGGGAGGGTCTGTCCAGCAGCAGGAACTGGAAGCCCAGGGTCGTTATGGAGGGCTGGGGGCGGCCTGCAGCACTGCCCCGGGGCATGGAGGGGAGGGGAGGGGAGGAGAGAACATCCAGAATGAAATGAGTGCTTATTTAATTAGTCGTTCATCTATATCTTCATGTCCACTAATTAAATGTTATGATGAGAAATTAAAGAGTTAATAACAGTGTTGTTCTTCACAGATATGTCCTCTGGCCGCAAGTAAATGCTTTATAAGATCTAGTGGGAATGGGGGAAGGGAAGGTACATGCCAGATATTGAAATATTTACTGGGAAATTTTGTGACACCTTGAGCTTCATGAACAAGCAACAATTTTACTGCTAAGGGTTGAAAGGTAGTGTGCGATCTCACAGGCAGGTATACATTTAAGACATGAGACCTAAATCCCCCTCCCCCCCCAAAACACGGTCCATCTGTTGCATTCACATTTCCACTTGCATATATTTCTATCTTCTTGCATTATATAGTTTCACCATCACTGGGTAATGCTCTTCTATTTTGACTCCACATATCAATTTCGGGTTTGACCATTGTCTTCTTGATCATTTTATCATTTTGACTACCCTTTACCCACCTTGCCATGAGGCTGGCTTGCACCAGGACTTCCTTGGTGTCCCGAGTGATGTCATCGTTACTCTCGCCAACCATATAGCGAAGGACACTCTACAAAAGATGATATCATCATGAGCAATATATTGGCATTAATTAATTATTTAGATTAACAGTATGAGGACATTGTCATATGGGATGAAAATAGCACTTGTCGATACTTCATATTCAACTAATTATGCCATTTTGGCTCAATATAAGCAAACAATATCTTGGCATTTTGGTGGAGTAGAATCAGTAGCTCACAATAGTGTTTGCAGAGAACCAGTGGAGGATGCAATCCCCCCCACCCCCCCCCCCCCTCCCCCATCCTCCACTTAAATTTTTTGTCACCGCTATAAACAAGACAAAGCCAACTTCACTAGAGCAGCTGCAGGGTCAGGCATTACTGGTGAGTGAGTATGCATGAAAGGTGTCCTGTTTGATCAAAGATTGAACATATCAACATGGGCAAGTTACTAGCTTAGGCACTTGAAGGGGGGGGGGGGAAGGGAAGAGGTGCAGTGAGAAGCATATGTTTAGATACCCCTATATAGCCATGGCCACTACTCCCAGCCAACTGTACTAAATAGATATTTAAAAAAAGGAAATATATGCCGGAGTAACCTCAAGCTAATAGGAGACAAATTTTGAACAAATTTGAAATAACCTGAAACAGATCTAACATGAGTTCAAAGCAAGCACATTATACCCCTATAGATGAACGTGTGTGTGTGTGTGTGTGTGTGTGTGTGTGTGTGTGTGTGTGTGTGTGTGTGTGTGTATGTGTGCATGTGAGTGTGTGTGTGTGTATTTGTGTGCATGTGAGTGTGTGTGCATGTGTGTGAGTGTATGTGTATTGCGTGTGAGTGTGTGTGTATGAGTGTGTGCATGTACCTCCCACTGCTTGTCTGCGTATGTGTTGAGGTAGTCCACATCTCTGGCATGCTTGTCCTCTCCTGTGTGGCCCACCTGCGCCCATGATTGACCTCTGAACAGGCACACACGCACGCACACACACGCACACACATCATGCAGTGATATATAGCCCATGCCAATAGGGGACTTGCATGATTATGTCAGGTACTACCTACCATGATTACTTATGGTAATAGTGAATTTCCAGCCCCTTAAGAAATTCATTGGCATTTATGACTGGCAATGACATTTTTGAGAACCGCAACTATTAAATAGCTCATGCTTTCACCATACTACAGGAATAGAAGCTTAATAAAGTTTTCAGGGTGCTGATAGCAAATTTCAGAATATTCAGAGCTTTGCTTGTGGATAAAATGGTTCATATCAGTGAGAAAAGGTTAATGGTAACATTTAAAGTGAGCTCACTAGCTAGTTCTAGGAACTCATTGGTCAGCGCTAGTAGCAAGCGAGTGCAGACAGTTGCCAATGATGGTGTGCACCCAAAGTAGCTGCTAATTATTTTCAAAATACTTTCTAAGGCAACACCTCATCTCCAAGAATTTCTGTATTGCCACAAGTGCTGCCCGACAGAATTCTGAGAAGTATTGCAGCTATTTCTGGGCCAAGATTAAGTCTGGAAAATGTCTGCACTTACCTCTACTTCCACCTGCCAATGAGTTTTGAGAACTTGCAGCAATCTCAATGGCGTGGTCATAACTAATCTTTCCTTCACTTTCACGCTCCATTTCTCCACAATTATAGCTTAGACTATATTGGAATTTGCTATCAGCATGCAGGTAAATTTTATGAAGTCTTATGGTATGTGAAAGAACGAACTATTTTGCAATTGCAGTTCTCAAAAAGATCATTGCCAGTCATAAATGCAAATACATTTTCTATGGTGCTGGAAATTCACTAATACCATAATTAGGCGTGGCAGGTTGTATGTGACGTCATCATGCAAGTCCCCTATTGGCCCAGCTGATCACCCCTTTAGTCTAACCAGACCTATACATGTATCTTGCAATAACAAGAGAGGGCCCACGCTAAGTAAGAACTGTGGTGAATAATTACTATAATATTCATTAACATAGTTTGTTGGGTTTTTTTTGTTTTTTTTTGGACTAGGAAAAATAATTGTTTAGAACACTTAAGATGCGGTCAAAAAGTTGCAGTAAGATTTACAACTTTTGAGTTTCTATATAGTATAAATGACTTAGTTGTAACCACAGGGTTTCCATACAGTAAAAGTACTTAGCTGTGACCAGTTAGTTGTAACAACAAACTTTTGTGTTTCCAAACAGTAAATGATTAGTTAAAATCCATTCTTGAGCAAAACCTGTGGATAGATCCAGCCCCCCCCCCCCCCCCCCCCCACCATATCGAGTGTTCCTAGACCTGTGTGTGCCACAGGTAAAAAATCATCTATTATGCTCCATATTTGGTCACATATAATTCTTCAATTTCAAAATATTTCTCTATATAATGTGCACCTGACCTCATAAAAGTCCATTCATTACTCAAAGGATTAAGTAAAAAAAACACCTTGCTACATGTATATCAAGTGGTGTCAATTAGCATCAAGACAATCATAGTCTAGTCTGAATTAATTTGCACACCCGCCACAGAGTAGCATACGAAGGTTTGCCTGAAAGGAGGTGGCTAGCTGGATGCCGCGCTGGCCACCCGACAGCTGCATCTGCTCGCACACCCGCAGGTTCTCCAACTTGGCCACTGCTTCTTGGTGGAGTCTGAGTAGAAGAGAGTGTTTTCCAAGATTAATGGTAAGGGGGGAAAAAAAATCAAATTTAAGGTGTTGGCCAAGATTTAAGACAATTGTAAATAACAAAGTTGACACTTGTATACACAAAGCAATTAAATCAGAACAATGACAAGATTAACAACAAAAACACACACACACCAAGTCAGAATATAAAAAATTTTAAAAAATAGAATGGAATATAGACATAGGAATGGTATGGGTCTGCATGAGCATACAAGATAGAATATTTTGAGGTAAAGTTCAGGTAAGGATGATGCATACGCAGCTATGATCATTATGAGATTATGTGATGTAAATATGGCACATACTGGTGCATAAACAACCACAATGAAACTACCAAACACAGAGAAGACAGACACCTAGGGCCCACCAAAACGCTGGATATCGGAGGTGTACTGAGTTCAGAGGCTGAATACTTCAAACACACAAAGGACTATTAGATTAAAGCACATGTTCTGATTTGAGAGGTGTCTCTATTTCATGGAGTTCTCTTTGATATGGTGCACCATATCCTTATGCATATCATAATGTGATATTTATGGTGACCTTGAAATAATTATCACAATTAAAACTTACAGAAACTTGTCTGCAGGGGATTCTTAAATGATTTTTAGTCCATTGTTTGTAGATTCCTAAATGTTTGCACATGCCATGCTTATGGGCAATTACTTGTAGTAGTTTAGCAAAGGCAATTCTCTTTGGTGCTTCTTTATCTTTATTTTATTATTATTTTTTTATTTTTATTTAAAAAAAAAAAAAAAAATTCATCAAATATTTTTTTATTAGGGGCCTACAATAGTTAAATTGAACACATCCCTACAGACATGCCTGCCAAAGTTAGGGAGGTCGGGAGTGAGGAGGTACAGGGTCAGAAAGCCTAGCACAAACCAACAGACAGAGTGATAGGCAAACAGACAGACATATGTCATTTAATTGAGTTGTACAGGAGCACATCTCTATACACAAATAGTATCAACATACTTGTTCATCTATCTGTCTGTCTGTCTGTCTGTCTGCCTGTCTGTCTGTCTGCCCGCCTGTCTGCCTGTCTGTTGGTCAGTTGGCCGGTCGGTCGGTCGGTCGGTCGGTCGGTCGGTCGGTCGGTCGGTCGGTCGGTCGGTCGGTCGGTCGGTCAGTCTATCCGTTATACCTGTGTAACTCTGGAATATTGGAAGGTTTGCTGGTGTCTTCTCCCTGATTCTCATAGGGAACCTCAAAGACTTTAACCACAACAATCATTTTTCATGTGTCCTTTATGTTACTTACAGTATACTTGGAAAATACCAGCTATCCTCGCTAGGTTTACTGGGTTGACCCCTGTACAGGTTAATCTAATTTTGTTTGCTTTTTCCTATAACACATTTCATATTTTGTAACCGTCATGAACCAAAAAAAATTTTCAGAGCTATTCATCTTGACCTTTGACTCTCTGGAGTGCTACGAGGCCAAGAGTTCAGGAGGGTCATGGAGAGAGGCTGATCCAGGAAGAGTATCCTCATAATGTACTGCTTGGAAAGCTCTGGCAATTCTCTGTCACAACAACAAGGAACACAATATACAAACTAAATAAACAGGGATAATGAGTAGAAACAGCCAAAATATATTGGCAATAATGATGTACTTAAAACAGTAACACTGAAATCACAAAGAACAATGTTGGTCTATTATTACAAACTGAACACACAAGCTTAATTAAAAATGGTATAGAAAGACAAAGAGAGCTGTCTAGCCTCCCCACTAGAGAGCGACCATCACATATCATCCAACTAAAGTTACTGGATGATTAGAACCACACCCTCACCAGTTATTGCTTAGTGAAAATACTAGCCAACCATCAAGTAAACAAATACAGTTATAAAATATTATATATTAATAAAATTAAAAATATACATACCTATATGTGCATATATGTGTATACATCATATATAATACAGTACATATATGTATATGAATATCATTGGCAAGAGAAATGCATTGGGCCAAAACTGTGCTAGGGTTTTGGACCAGGGCAATGGTCAGGGTCAGGTCATAGCACTGACTAGAGCTAGGGCAGTGGCCATGGCAAAGACCAAGGACAGTGTAAAGCACTCCAGTGGGCATTATAAAATTTTAGAAAATTTGGATTATGTGATGGTAGGTGTTTTGTGCAGAATCAGTTTTCTTAACTTTGAACTTGTAATTATGTCCATTAAAATACATAATTAAGCTTACCATCAGCTATCCTATCATCTGAGATATGCATTAAATATTAACTCTTGCCTTTATTTCTTTGAATAAATCCACACAGAAATAGCAGCATTGATAAAAATCCATGAAGATATGATACTAGTCTTATATAAGTGTATACTATAAAATATACAGTGACTAAATGTGTGTACCTGAGATTTCCTTCCTGGTGTAACTGGTAAGGGTCTATTACATTTACAGCAATCTCCAGACAGTGAATTACTTATCTCCTAATAATTAAGTATATTTTTTCTTTCAAACAAGTCTGACTGTTGTAAATTCTAGTACCAGCCCTAGCCCTAGCCTAGCACTAGCTTTGTGAAATATATCTCCCAACAGTTGGCTTGCACTGGCATTATGGCATCTTGAAAGAGAGGGTATTTCACTTCATCCACAAATTCAAACCACAACAGAGGCCCATTGCAGCATCGCTTGCAATAATGAAAGTACTGGTTGCCCAATAAAAAGAACCTTTGTAGCTGTACTTGCAACATTTATCCTATAAATCATCAAACCACATGTTGTCCAAGGGGGGGGAAAAAAAAAAAAAACACTAATAACACATGGACACACCCACAGGTTGAGGTGTAGCCCTGATGACAGTAGAACTTCATCCTAAATGAATGTGGGGTTACAGCAAAACCTCAAAGTTAAGAATTCTAGAGTTTTGAACTGACCCATACAACAAGCAGTGAAATGGAACAATAGAAGGAAGAATAGGCGCTAACTTTACTTCACTTTTTTTTTTAATGACCACACTCCATAATTGCAGCTGTTGTATTGTTTCTCTCTTTCTCTCACCAAAACAAAAGAAACCTCTATGAATGGAGAGAGAGCTGATAGCTGCAGCAATTACAGTTTTGGGTTATGAGCATTATCAGGTAAGGAAAATTATGAACTTGGCAGTACTTGTAAATTTATTTGGCTGAAAAATATAAATAGTTTAGTTTTGCTTCTTTTTTTTTTATTAAAATTGTTTTGGTTTAAGCTCTATTATTTGTTTGTTGTTTTTTGTTGAACACTGAACACTGGCTCAAGCTTACATTAGTAATCTGGATAGCTGCAGATTACCTGTAATCCCTGCTCAAAGTACTCCAGTTCAGACTTGCTCCTCATGGAACTATTAAAAAAAAAAATTTATTCCTAACCACCCATTTTAAGAATGGGGTTGTTACAGTTTTGATCCTTTACTAATTTAAACTAAATTTTCCCAAAAAAGAATACCAATTTTGGCCCCTTACTTTTTTGTTTCACTTTTTTAGGAAATTATTTCATGCTACAAACAATCCATGGAAGATAAGAATTAAAGTGATAAAAGTTGCATATAGATAGGAACAGTTTAGAGGTAGATAGGTGTGAACAAACAAACATCCAAACTTAAGAGCTATTTACTGTACTAGAGTGGTCCCCAAATGGTACTGATCATCACTGCCAAAAAATGCAAAAACTGCTGAACACCCATGCCCAATTAAGCATATGGGATAGCTACTATTCTTCATGCACCCCAAGGGCTAGAGCCAGGTTTGGCTAGGGATATATGGCTACATTTAAAGAAATATTCTTCAAATTAGCCCTAGCACACTCTAGGGTTCTGAGGAGATTTAGTATAGCCTGAATGTATTTTTTTTTTTTTTTTTTAGTTAATTTTTTCTTCATACTTTACCCATTGATCTGGTTTCATTTGGGGCTACTCTAATACAGTCCTACTCTATTTATATTTAGATCATACATTTCTAATTTTAAATAGAAATATGTGCAGTATGGCCGAGCATACTTGCACCAACATGAAATTAATACTAGTTGCTCAAGTTAGTACAGAGATTTGATAATTATCAACTTCTTAGAGCACCTGAAAACGGCTAAGCATGAGGCTGAGTGCTGGTAGAGCTTAGCCAGAGAAACGGCGGGGATATTCTGCAGGTATCCTAGCAAATCTTCACAAATCAGCTTCCTATCAACAGCCATCGCCAAAGTGCAAAGTTCGCTCCCCAGTGCGTAAGAATTACCTTCTGCAGAATTTCCAGATCCTCCCACTAAACTAAGGGCGGGGCTGACACATTTTTTTTCCCCCACAAAACTATTTGTTCTTCATTGTCATTCATTGACCACAGGCAATCATGATGAGTTGACCAAGTAGCAGAAAGACATCATAATCTACTGGTGAGGTGTATTGGCAGGGTGATATGTGTAATCCTGTGCTTCAGAGACCAGGCCCCCCTTTTTTTTCATAACCATGTTGGAACAACATGAAACCAAATTATTGCCTTTCTCTCTCTCTCTCTCTCTCTCCTCTCTCTAGCGCGCTCTCTCTCTCTAGCTCTCTCTCTAGCTCTCTCTCTCTCTCTCTAGCTCTCTCTCTCTCTCTAGCTCTCTCTCTCTCTCTAGCTCTCTCTCTCTCTCTCTCTCTAGCTCTCTCTCTCTCTCTCTCTAGCTCTCTCTCTCTCTCTAGCTTAGCTTGTTATTTTCTCAAATATATATATATATATTATTACACTTTCTGTGCATAATTAAAAATCAATACCAATGTTTACAAACAAGGCATGAATCATCTTTTAATGAGATGGACATAAATTAGCTAGCTGTATGTCAATCTTAAGCTTGTTATGAATTTTTTTATTTTTTATTACTATCTATTTGAAAATACTTATCATGGTAGGTAACATAGCTGGCAGCTTTCTTTGTAAAAATTCGTTTGGTTGTGGTTATTTTTTTTTTTGTTTGTTTGTTTGTTTTTGTTTTGTTTTTTTTTACTGCTCCAACTCTGTAGATAACCAATCTGTCTACACCAATTTTGATGAAACGTTGCAAGCATTGCTTGGGTTCTTGGCTGGGTTATTTATGATGTCAACACGAAAAGAAAAGAAAGAATTCAAATTTTCCATGCAATAAAAGCCTATAAAACCATGACCAAAGAGAAAAATGATTCATATTCCAGGACTGGCATTTTTCTCCTTTTTTTTCATTTTTCCTTCTTCTTTTCTTCTTTCAAATACCTAATAAAAAGGACTTCTGGGTCTATCTTACCATACTTTGCCACACCTTTTATTCATTTAACAGCCTGGGCACCAAGCTAAATGAAAGCTGCTCGTAGCTAGATATCCTATAGCAAAACCAAGGATATTTTTAGACCATAAAAAATGTGGACACCTGGCCATATCTCTTCCTAAAGACTGGTAGGGCTAAAAATGCCAACAACAAAGTAGATACTTAAACCTTCAATTTACCATGATCACACATGACTCAGGGAGCAATTGGTCTCACCTGCCTGCACGTCTTCCTCCAAAAATATTCATTCAAATCAGTTCAAAACTATGAGAGGAGTTAGGGAACAGGCAGGCAGGCAGACAGACACACAGAAATACTCGAAATCTTTTCCAGTATGATGACCTCCAACCTCTGTTGGGGATAAAGTTTTTAAAAAGTAAAACATCAAATTCAATAGCAACTTGCTATGGAGAGTATCAAACTAACATAAAATACAAACTCTTCAATAATAAATTGATTTTTGCGGCTATTTTTATTTGCAGAGTGTGGAGTAAAGAAGGAGAACCAGTTTAAAAAGAACATTATAAAAATTTTAAAAACAGAGTAAAAATAATACTAATAGAATAGTATCTTTGGACTACAGCTTTCATGTCATAGTTAAATGACCTAAAATTATTTTTTTTTAAGTTTTAAAAAAAGGAAGAAAGAAAAAAGTAGTAGAAAATTGATTAAGTAGAGTTCCTTCTTGCAATTGATGATGATGAACCTAAGGTCAGAGCTCCAGAAAAGAAAGGAGCTGGTTCACAAGAGATTTAGGTTTGATGGCAATAATAATTTTCCTAAAAATTTTAATCCAAATCAAAAGCACTAGAGAAGTACCCAGACAACAGTTCTACTGACCTGTGTGTTTACACAATAATCGTGGCTTGTAGTAAATGGAGTGGTTTACTCAGGCATAGGGTTGTGACCAGGCATAGGGTTGTGACCAGGAAAAAAAATTTTTTTTGATATAAAATTTTTAAAAAGGCCCACAGTCAGGGTTTTACTCTGATCTTCACCAAACTTCCCTATGACCACCCCATAATACTTTGGAAGTTTCAGCCCATTGGGCCTAATCTTCAGGGAGGAGCTAAAGGAAAAACCTGACCTTCACCAAACTTTGTTTAGTCCCATCAAATCCTGAAAATTTGAGCCCTTTAGGCCCAATTGCAGGGAGTAGTTACCAAACAAACAAACAATCAAATTAAAAGGATATTTGGCTTGAGTACCTTTTTTTTTTTTGCGGCCCTTTTTTGCGGCCCTTTTTTTTTGGTCTGACATGAACGCACACAGGAAGAGGTATGGCCTTATAGACATTCTTTAACTGTTCCCTTGGTGAAACTGATACCAAATGTATAAGGGTTCATGGATATAAGGACCTACGTCCAAGTGTTTTATATCAAAATACCATTTTTGGCATTTTTAGCCATACATTAAGAGGAAGAGGTGTGGCCAAGTGGGACCCACCCCATGTAACTCCCAGAGTCAAGTTGTGTATGCATGCCAAGATTTAGGCCTGTAGTTCCATGAGTTTTCTGGCCAAAATATCATTTTTGGCTTTTTTTCCCCCAGCCCTATGGGTGAGTTTTATCTTTACCAAACTTATGGTAAACCACCCCATGGTAACCCCATCACCCCCTGAAAAGTTAAGCCCTGTAGTTGAGGAGGGGGAGGAGTTGAGATAGAGAATGTACATACAGACAGACAAATTGTAAATTTAATATAGTAGCTAAGATAAAAAGTAAATTGGTACTAGATGAGATATTAGCTAAGTTTTTTTAAAAAATTGGGAATTTCAGGCAAAGAAGAAAGAATAAATGGAAAAAAAAAAGATAGAACCTGTGAAACAGTGGCAACAGTATGTGGTTCCTCCATGTATTGGTCTGGGCTGACCAGTGCCAGCGACTCACACTGGAATCAGGAAGGGAAAGGTCGGCAGGTTCACTTCCTTTTCGCTCTTCTCTCCGGAACAATTGGGGTGGTTAATGATTTTACATGCGGTAGAAGTGTACGTGGACGTGGAAGTAGGCTGTGCAACATGGAGTTTGCCCTAGTACTCGCAGCTCTAGCTGCTCTACTTCACCAGTGCTCCTCAATTCTTCCTCAGTTAAGTCAGGTCCACACCAAGTTTGAGTTTTTGCACAGTTTCAAGGGACCATATTTAATTGACTCCAATGGAAACATACCATTCTGGACACATGGAGGAAGTAAGGAAGCTATTAATCTTATCCATGTCTTGTTCACACCTATACCCTCTATGCCTATCTCTGTACCCAAGGTGCTATTCCCAGTGAGGAAGCAATCAGAGTCTGTCCTTCCATCAAGTCTCGCAGTGGATGGGTGTGGTCCAAGAATTCACTGAGTGCTTCTCATTGGTTCATTGATGTTAGTGTTAAAGTCACAGGTCGATTAAAATCAGGAGCAGATGGAATGGTAAACACTCACTTTACAGTTGTTATGATTAATAAGTGATAAGGAATTTAGCATGTCCGGTACATCTGAGGTATATGTTCTATTTTATTTAATTTACAACTATTTTTTTAATTTCAATGTGGCTTGTTGATAGTATTATAGTTGGTACCTAGGATAGTTTATTCGTTTGGCTTATGAACTCTCAATGACAAATTTGGACAGTCCTTTTTAGATGATGTCTGCGAGGCAGGTATGTCTGTTGAAGCAAGTATTCTGCATGTCAGGAGGAATGTCCTCCAAATTTAGGGCAGGAAATGCTGCTCATTAAGTGTTACATGTTTCCATGCAGGCAATACTCTTAAGCACTTAAGTAATGTTGATGTGCTCTGTACAGGTAACAGTGTGGACATCATCTGGATGGTTTATTTGCTAATGACTTCTCTTTCTTTTCTCAAGCATGTCTCAATGATTTAGTTAAACTTTCCTTTGACTATTTTTTGATCAGCAAAATGTTTAAAAAAAATTTTTAATCTCCGTGTATATATTTACAAATTAATAAAGTGTAACTGAAATGTGCTTACCTGACACATGTTGCTTTTCTTAAATAACCCCTGAATTGTATGATTTCTGTTATGTGTGTGAATTCACATGTTTTTGTTGAGACTTGTGGCTAGTCAGTATGAAACCTCCAGCAGAGATGACACCACAACAAAGTGATTAGTCTGACTCTACAAGACATCAAAGCAATTGGTCTGACCACATAACCCATCTTGCCATCTATTTGTTATTGTCTCAAAACTGAAATGTGAAACCTTTTGGGGGGGGGAGGGGGGTGAGGGTATGTGAATGATAATCTGAACTACTTGTAACACTGGAATCAGACTCAATCTCTAAACTGTTCATAGTATTGGAATCCATCTCCTACTCTATACTAGTAGCACCACTATGCCTAAGCTGTCCCTATTGAACTTCACTCTGCCTTCTTCTGGTTGTGCTCAAACTCATGTGCCCAGGCATCATGTGGAGAGGCTTGCAGTACAGGGAGGAAACGCACACAACAACAAAACCTGCAGTTTATTTTAATCTGGAGCCAGCTAGGCAGCATAGCAGCTGAACTACCAGGGGAGATACTAGAATTATATCCAGGAAGAGTCGATGATCATGCTAGATTGCTGGGGACAGTGGTTGGATCACTGTTTGATGGATGCCTCCAAACCAACAACTCATTCTTGATCACAGTTGGCAGGACACTTCACGAATAATTGTTCTCACTATATAGAAAGTGTGAAAGTATTGAGTAGTGACAGAACTTTACTAGATGTGTGTTTAACAATTTTAAAAAGGTAAACGAAGCAACAAAAGTAACAACGGCAAACAAATGTATTGAGACACCAAAAAAGTAACAACTGTAACATATGGTAACACTGTCTAGGCAAGCAGATGCTGACTAATCTTTAAGAACATAAAGACGAGAAACAGGAATATTTAGTGTCCTTACTGGTTTCAGGAAACTTCTTTAAAATTAAAATTAAAATATTAAGCAAATGTTGGCAACTTTTCTATTGAAGTGTACAGAAAGACCCTTTACCATACTGTATTCCAGACACTCGTATAATCCAAATGTCTATGTCCTGTTCAATAGATGGAGTGTGCATGGTCTGCTTTACAATAACTGATGTATGATTTTATTTCAATGTATAGACCTTAAAATGTTTCACCTGTGATGTTGCAGGCGATTTGGGTGACAGCACAACCAGGAGCGGAAGGGGCTGTATACGGGAGCAGTGCTAGCTGGATAGGAGTTGCCTTATTCCTTGACTCATTTGATAATGATGGAGCAGTAAGTCCCAAACTCTTCCACCCCAAATGTGTGTGTTTATGTTGGGGTTTTTTTGTTTAATATAAACAACCACCAATAATTTCGGAATGTTAAAACATTCTCCACCATCCCCTGCAGAGCGACAACCCCAAGATTCAGCTGGTGATAAACGACGGCACTCTGCAGTACAACCACCATTCCGATGGTGTCTCCCAGGAGTCGAGCAGCTGTGTCTTGGACTTCCGTAACAGACCTTACCCTGTGAAAATACGAATGTCGTACATCCGTGATACTTTAGAAGTTTGGGTCCACCAGGGGGTCGGTTTGGCGGATGACGATTACGATCTGTGCTTGAAGGTGGACAAAGTTTCTGTGCTGTTGCAGATACCGAAGGAAATGTACTTTGGAGTTACAGCTGCCACTGGAGGACTTTCAGATGACCACGATGTTCTGTCCTTCCTGACGTCCTCTGTCATTACATACGAGCAGAAAGCAGCTGCAGTAAGGAGAATAGGGGGAGGGGGAAATGGAGGGAAGTGTCAGTAGGGGAAAGGGGAGGAGTTACGGTAGGAGAGGAGGGGGAGGAATTGAAGTAGGAGGAGTTGAGGTAGGAGAGGAGTTGAGTAGGAGAGGAGAGGGAGGAGTTGAGGAGGGGGAGGAGTTGAGGTAGGGGAGGAGTTGAGTAGGAGAGGAGACGGAGGAGTTGAGGTAGGAGAGGAGGGGCAGGAGTTGAGGTAGGGGAGGAGTTGAGTAAGAGAAGAGACGGAGAAGTTGAGGAGGGGGAGGAGTTGAGGTAGGGGAGGAGTTGAGTAGGAGAGGAGACGGAGGAGTTGAGGTAGGGGAGGAGTTGAGTAGGAGAGGAGACGGAGGAGTTGAGGTAGGAGAGGAGGGGCAGGAGTTGAGGTAGGGGAGGAGTTGAGTAAGAGAGGAGACGGAGAAGTTGAGGAGGGGGAGGAGTTGAGGTAGGGGAGGAGTTGAGTAGGAGAGGAGAGGGAGGAGTTGAGGTAGGAGAGGAGGGGCAGGAGTTGAGGTAGAGGAGGAGTTGAGTAGGAGAGGAGACGGAGGAGTTGAGGTAGGGGAGGAGTTGAGTAGGAGAGGAGAAGGAGGAGTTGAGGAGGGGGAGGAGGGGCAGGAGTTAAAATTGAGTGAGAAGGAAGTGTTGTGGGTGGATAGAGAGAAAGAGGAAGTGAGGAGATAAAGAAGAGGGGAGAGATGAGGACACATCTCATCTACCAACACCCAGAGAGTGTGCATCATGGACGAGAAGTAGGAAATTCTATTTATTGTTTTTTTTTGTTGATTTTACTTTTTTTTTTGTTCCACAGCATAAATTTTTACCTAAAATTTCTGGTAAATTTTAGAAAGTGATTAGCTGTTTCTGCAGACATACATCACATATTCTTCCCTTAAATTAACTCAATTTATTTAATTCAAATGACCACTTACTTCTGGGGAAGCAGGTGATGTGAATGTTGGTAAAGGGATATGTTGCTTGTGTGGTTTCAATCAAGGGAAGTGAATGTGGTTGGCCGTAATGACAGTAGAAAGGGCAGTGAGTGACATAGGCAGGTGGAGGAGAAATAGTTGGTGGTGTAACGCAGCAAATAGCGGATAATATGGACACAGCTACTTCAAGCTATTCAATATCTTACAGGACATTATTAAGGAAATATTAAACCAGACGACCTTGGAAGAGATGTCCCACAAGTACAAGCAGCTGTCGGGAGAGTTTGAGCAGAGACGCGAGGACTACCTGCTCCAGCACCCAGAGATGGCTCATAAAGGGGGCGTGGCATCAGAGGACAGCAAGTTGGACTGGGAGAAGGAGCTGCAGATGGAGCAGAACATGAGACTGGTGGGAGACATGCAGGTGGCTCTACAGAGGGAGATACAGTCAGTTACAATCTGTTTGTACAACATTACATGGCATGTGTGTGTGTGTGTTTAGATGGAAGGATTTAAAAAAAAAAAAATAAAAAAAAATTTTAATAAAAATAAATCGTGTAGCTGTCTGCCAGCATGGTAGTGTAGTGGCTGTGGGGCTGGTGGTGGTGTGTGTGTGTGTGCACACATCAAGGAACTATCCAGGACCTTTTATATTCATACACATCCTGGCTGTCACGCTTTATAAAAATTATCTTTAATAAGCTGCTATTGCTTCGCTAGCTATGACATAAAAATGAGAAGATAATTAGTTCAGAGTCACCCACACCTTACCAGCTATATAAGGGCCTCCTCTGTAGGATCCATGTCTGTGATAGAGCTCTCTCAAGCAGTGACTAGCAGATGGACTGGTTATGAACTTGGGCCCAGTAAAATGGCTGACAGACTCAAGGAGGAAAGGCTCCCATGGCTTAAGAAAGATGGCATTTACTTGCAACAAATAGTTCTCATTTTATATTTCAATACAAGTCAGGCATGATTGCCATGTGGCAGGTAAAGGGTCATCTGTGTAGTACTTCTTTTCTTGTCTGAGTCAGGCTTAACGTATAGGAATCAACACCTACTTAAATTAGTCATCTTGTTTTTTAAATTTTAAAATGTAATTCCTGGATCAAGTAAGTGTATTAATTCAAAAATATTTTTAAAAAGTAATAAATAAAAAAATTTTAACTCTCGGAACATTTGTGGTTATGTATTAGTGTCAATTTTTGAGCAGTTCAGTACAAAGAGTTCCAATACATTCTGATATAGACAATATTTCGTTAATCTGACCCTGTCCTTGTTAAATATCTACTCTTCCCCCCCCCCCACCCACCCCTCAAATGGGAAAAAAAGTATATTGCAGGATTGTAGATATTAGAATCTCACTAATATAAATTTTCTTCCTTCTTTGGCTGGTTTCTATCTAATTGACATCCAGTATGTCTGTGGTGGCCTCTTGCATGCATAAGTAACCTCTTGCATGCATAGGTAACAGCTGGACAAAAGTATTTTGCTACAGTATACAGTATCTATTCCTAATCAGTTTCACTGTGCAGTGGGAGCACTGCTTTGAGACAGAGTCACTCTTACAGAACCTCATGATAGCTAATACGGTTTGTCTCCTTTCCATTTGAAGCCCCCCCCCCCGCCTCCTGTTGTCTTCATACCATGTGTGTGTTGATATTTTCCCATCATTCCAACCTCAGGGCAGTGAGTCGGAAGGTGGATGCTCTCCTGATGGGCCGTGGTAAGGTGGAAGTGGCGACAGGAGCAGGGGCAGGGCCCCAGGCTAATTCACTCAACTCTCTGAACAATTTGCTATCTGCTGAGTTGGCACAAATTAAGACTGTGGAGAGTAACATCCTACACCAGCTGGCCGACCTAAGGTAACTGGGGCACACACTCCCTCATATCTGAGATGTGTTTTATGACAGGGAAACGTTGCACAATATAAATATTTGAGATGTTGGAACATCTGTCTGAATAGGTTATCTAATTGAGGCACAGAACTGATCTCATGCAATATCAGTTAGCATTTTTCTTCTTTTTTTTCTATCGTATGTGCATGCATGTGAGTGTGTGTGTGAGAGAGAGCTTGTATGAGTGTGTGTGAGCTTGTGTGTGTATGCTTGTGTGTATGAGAGAGAGAGAGCTTGCATGTGTGAGAGAGAGAGCTTGCATGTGTGTGTGAGCTTGTGTGTGTGAGTGATAATAATCTCCCACTTCCACTTGACTGCTTTCCCTCCCCTCACCTGTAGAGCTGCCATGGATCGCTCAGTGCCTGAGGGGGGTAGGGTTGCTGCATCGGAGCAGCTGCAGCCGCTCTACGATGTCAAGAACCTGGTGGGCCAGCAGCAGTCACACCTGCAGGCCATCCTCGCACAGATGCAGGTGCTGTTGAGTGGGATGGGGCCTCTCCCACTTGTTTCAAGTGGCTGCACTAGTATTCCTTCCATATACTAGAAATACCTAACCCAAAAGTGATCTGGTTACTGTTTCTTGTGGTTTATTATTTTGAAAAAGAAACATAGTATTATTTTGGTATTATGTTGTTTTTTTTTTGTGTGTTTGTTGGTTTTTTGTTTTGTTTTTGGTGGTGAGAGGTTGAGTTGGGGTTTGCAATATGTTGCTGTGTTGTTGTTTTTTGTTTTTTTTTGTTTTTGGTGGTTTTTTTCTTTCTTATTTCTTCTTTTGCTGAATAGCATGTTTTAGTCTGCTTCTATAATGTTTGATGTTGCGGTCAAATCTATCATGTGACACAGTATGTAACAGACAACGAAAATACCTGGGATGATAGTCATCATGGTTGCATCACCAGCATTGGACAATACATAGACAAGAGTGTTTTAATTTTTTTTTGTCCTGGCACTAACTATCCGAAGCTACACAGAATTCAATTGACCAATACTGTTATGGCTGCTGACGACCTGAAGAATTAGTTTATGCATGAATTATATTGGGTGTGCTCTAATTAAAGCTCACTGTAATGAAGTCTGAAAGAAATATCACATCCCTTTCCAACTTTAAATAAACTAACCAAATTGTTATTTATTGTCATATTGACTGTTGTTGCAGGAGCTGGCAAAGACCAAATGTCCCTCCCCTTCCTCCTCCTCTCCCTCTTGTCTCACCTCCTGGCTCTTTGTCTCTGTGATAGTGGTACAACTGGCTATCCTGCTAGGCTACTCCTGCTTCAGAGACGCTCAGGAGAGGAAAGCAAAAAAGTTTTTCTAGGAATCAATTGTCAATGTCCCAGTACACAACAACTGACTTCATATTTACGATGCATTGTGACCAGCTCTGGTCTGCTCTGTCAAATGATACATGTGAAATGGATTTCTCTGTTGTGTATGTACATGTACAGTAAAGGTAATGTTATCTCATGTGTAGTCAAGGTTTCTGTCTGCAATGCAATTATGCCCAAACCACTTCACAGAAATAGATGAAAATGCCATGGGAGTTGTGTGTTTGACCCTGTGGGTGGCGTGGCTTGTGCTTGGGAATCGATAAGCTGTATTATGGGTGTGACATTCATTTAACAAACAAAACTCTATCAAGTGGCACTCTAAATTCCTAAAGTGAGGTCAACAAAACTGTTCACTTCTTCCATGACCAGCTAACAGAAAATAGGCTTCTGAATGAATTTCCTACATTTGGGAGTTATGTCCAAAAGTTTGGGTCAATGTAATGGGGCTTGTGAGTTGAGCATGTTGACTAGCACTGACTCTTGGCACTGCATCAACAACCACCTACTCCACTAACAAGCTCCCTGGCTATCCCAGTGAGTACAGGTCCAGGGACACTAGTACTCATCCAAACCAAGTGGTTCCCTACCTAGCAATACCTTGGAACTCTTGTGGAGATGCCTGGTGTTCCACCATAAGCCTTTTCTTGGAGCTTAGTCCATGATCATGCCATTGTGTACACGACCCTACCATTGTGAAAGTTAAACATACACACTTGTCCCCAACCCCCCCCCCCCCCCCCACCTCATCTCTATGCTATGAAATGAATTATACTGGTCGTCAACAAGCAGATGCCAGCATGTTTTGGAAGCCACTATTATTACTGAGTGTGAGAAAGGGAGAGAAAAGGTTTTATTTCTGATACTTTTATCACTCCTGAGCTTCCAATTTTGGGGATTGGAATTCCTCGTTCTGGACTAAGTTTTACAAATATCCATGAGCAAAGCCCAGGAAAGGAATGATGGAAGTTAATTGGGTTGGATTGCAACTAAATGGTCCTGTTTTGTTCTTTCCCCCCTTGTTGGTATTGCATTTCATTTTCTACACCTTTGTGTCTCTTACATACCCCAAGATCTTCCTGTGTTCCTCAGAGTACCTTTCTCTGATAGTGTTCTCTGATAACCAGCACACATTCACCATGTGAGACAGAATTGAGTTCTTGCCAGAATATAATCTATTCGTCCACAAAAATAGTCTGCAATGTTTGTTTTTCATTCATTTCTCTCCATGTGGACTATCACAGTGTGTTATTGACCCTGGGGAAACACATGGTATGGAAAGGCAGTAGTCATCATAGCAGGCTTTCCAACCTCCAACAAAATTTATGGTGAAGCATATTTCCTGCATGACATTGTAATTCTTTTTTTTTTTTTTTTTTTTTTTTTTTTTTTTTTTTTTTTTATTATTCGTTTTCAGGTCCATCAGCTAAAGGAAAAGGCCAATTCCAAAGAATTGACATTAATGTTTTGAATAAAACTTAATTATTTAAATAATGTATCAATTTTTATTATAATAATCATTTCATTTTTTATTATAATTGCCAGGAGAAAAAAAAAAGGGGGGGGGTGTAAATATAGTTAATTCAGAAAGCCCCAGATTGCAACAAAGAAGCAGGGGCAGATCTTGCAATTATTAAAAGTGGGTGGTGCGGCCACAACGTTAACCACTTGTACAAATAATGACCACAGCCACACATAGTAGCCATTGCAACATACCCAAAATTTATATCATCAGAATATCATTATTAAAATAATCAACACCAACACGTCAGAACTACAATCATCATAATATATCATTTGTCAAACAAATAAACATGAAAAAGTCTTCTTGGATTGGCTTGAACAAATGCCTGACAAACTTTATCCAAATGTATCATCCAACTCTGCCTGAAGTGGTGTTCCTTCCTATGTTATTCCAGAAGCTTCTCGATGAAGGAAATCCTCACAGTGCATGGCAATGGCAGATATATCTGACAAACACAACTCACTAATAGTGGACATCAAATAGGTCTTTATTCTTCTCAGAAGAGAAAATCATCTTTCTGCCTCACACTAGAAATACATAGCATGCAAGCAATTATTAGGAGACAGTGAGTGATAGAGAATCAATCCTTATCACAAGCACCAAGAGCTAGGAGTATAACTATATCTATTTCACTATAAAATATATACATCAATTTTTAGCTCTAACAAGCTGCCCCTGATTGGGTTTATATCAACCTCAATAACTCACCTTCCTGGTCTGTGTCCAAATAAGTTTCAGCCCCAGCCTCCTCCAGGGCAGAGTCAGTTTCATCCACTCCACATCCATAGCAAAAGTGAATAGGTTTGTAACACAGATTGCTCAACAAATAATTTGACTATTGCATGGGACTAAAAGTGTACGGAGCTATTTAGCAGACTTTCAGCAAACTTAGTCCGTCTTAATATTATTAGACTCATTCTGTTCATTAAATTGATGGACCGAAATGTTGCCATGGGTACTCTCAAGCACTTACCACCATATCCTAGTTGGCACTTCGACTTGTGAAACAGAAACAAACATCAGAACTAGTGGAAAAATGAGGGAGATTTCAAATATTAAGGGGTGAGCGGGTGACAATGAAAAAATGAGGGTGACTACCTCTAGATGGGGTGAGTTGGAAGGTCTATCATAGTTGTAGTGGATGTGTATCAAGGGTGGAAGTTTTCAGTGCCATACTTGTGTAAGCATAGATGGAGTGACCTCACAATGTATTGCTCAACCTCCCAGCGAGTATAGAGATGGTCTATAGCAACAGATGATGTCTAGATGGGCATAATCTCTCCTAAGTCCTCTTTCAGCCAATGATTGTATGATAGCATTTGTCAGCAGACAAACAACAGCTTCACTTGGGAACTGCTGTCCTCCCCATGACAACATGAACGCAGACAGATTCTTGCCTCTGCATGCTCTGCACGTGTGTTCATAAGACTGAAAATCAAACTTTCCCAAACACTTACTACGCACCTAATATAGTATACACTATATACAGGAGTTACTGAGCATGTCAGAAAAAGAATGAAAGCAACACACCCAAATGAAATTTTAAAAATTTGCTGGAACAGAGGGAAAAAAAAATAAAATGAAAAAAAAAAGCAACAAAAAAAACTTAATTGCAGTAGGAATTCTACTAATTCAGAATTACAGTATTATTTGTTGATTGGATATAACAACTGTTGTTGCCACTCAATGGCAACAATGGCTGTGACCAACGACAGCACATATCCCACTTCATATAGAACTGTTCAATTTAGTGTAATACTTGCAAGGTGCAGAGATTTAAAACAGACTGTACATGCATGCTGTAGTTGAGTTCACATGATTGAGTTCCATAATTAAAAATAAAATTTAAAAAAATATTTAAAAAAAAGAACAGTTATAAAAATTAAAAATGACGTGCAAATTACCTGAATATTCATATATATAAAAATGTATTAAAATATATATTAGAAATGAAAAAAAGTTCTTCCGAGGGTCTTGTGATGATGGATTTGAAGGGTGAGGGTTCACGTCAGTCTCCCAAATCATCACTTCTCTGTTGCCGTATGCTCTGCACAAAGTCAGAATAATTGATGAGGTCATCTCCGTCTATCTGGCAGTTGTCTCTGATCAACCTCTCCACTGCAACAAGAACAGCAACAGCATCATCAGATTATTACAACCACTTACAGGGGAAGTGGATACAAGGCACTGCCTGAGGCTGGCCCTACGACTGGGCACTACGACTGGGCACACTGTTGCTACTCAGATCACACCTATGATCACCTTGAATCCCCCCCCCCCCCCTCCCCTCCTCCAAGGCATATATATATATGTGGTTATGTTTGCATGGAATAGGTACTGTTTGCTACAAGTTGAACTTCCAATGTCGAGTTCTATACTTACGATGAGAAAAACTAACGAGCAATCTGATTGGACAACAGTCAGTGTGTCTTGTGTCAAGCTGGTATGTTGTATCTTGTTAGATGGAAAGTTAAGTGCCCACAAAAGGGGCTCAGTTCTCCATGTAGAGTGTGCTGTGATACTTCCTGCAAAAGTATCCCACTAACTTCACCATCTCTCTGTGATAGCTGATGCCAGACTACATCTTCCTGAGGTTAGAAGAGCTCTCAACGCAGCAGTAGTAATATTAAATACCTTACAGATAGGCTTGCACACATGATGCTACTGAGGGCTACAGTCATAACATAATAAGCCATGTATTCATATCTAACTACTCCATCCCCCTCTCCCCCCTCCCCCTCTTAAAAACATACAAACGGATTCATCCACATCCAACTGTGCCTGAACCAGGAACCTCTTGAGCATGGTGACCTTGATGAACCCCACCCCCTCGGTGTCAAATACTTTGAAGGCCCTGATGACGTCGCCATGGGAGGGCCAGGAACCCTTAAAGATGGGGAAGAACTTGATCAGGATACTTTTAAGCTCCATCTCTTGTATGAGACCGCGATCAGAGTTTTCCTTGATGTTGATCACCAGAGGACTGCTGGGCTCCATTCTGATTCCCAGGGACCTGGGAATGGAACAGTTAAACAGTTCAGGCAGGAAAAATTTTTTAATGATGCCAAATATAGCACACAAAAATGAGTATCATGGCTTTCAGTTATTTATCATATCACAATACCAAGTGTCTTTAACACCAAGAGTTCTCACATTTTACCTGTTATCGAAGCATATAGTCTATCATGTTAAGGTGACCTGGTATTAAAATAAAATAGGTAAAGGGTCATTGGTGATGTAAGCTATTGTGCCTATTGGTAGTTATGAAAAGATTCGATTCTTTCCACACAAACATTCTCATTGCCACAGCAAGTGAGAGACCCCATGTGGTCATGGCCCCCACCATGAGAGCACAGCTGCTTTGTTCTTGTGTTTGGTAAATTACACAAACAGCTAGAACAGTGGTAAACAAAGATGCATTGCTGCAACCTGACCAATCAGAATGGTTAAAATATTCTCCAACCCATACAACTTTAAGGTCAGCTGTATAACAGAAATGGGGAAAAAGGAAGAAATTGAAACTGGAAATGGTTTAGCAAATTACACTTCTTAACCTAGAGCACTGAATGTGATGGAAAGCCACAAGAAAACCTTATGTTTCTGCACCCCCATGAGTGGCCCCCCCCCCCCCCCTCCCCTTCAATTATTCCACTTTGACCTATACCACCCTTGCTCTGTTGCTATGCCTCACTGCACTTGGCAACCTTGCTAGCACTAACCTGGGGGCTAGTTGGTGACCATTCCCAGGTCAAGTAATTACTGTTTTCAGTTGACCTTACTTGAGAAATGGAATGAGAACAGAATTGGTGGTAGCCATGGAAGTGCTCCCCTCAGCGAACACCTCAAAGGCATGGTGAAACTCTGCACACAAGAATGAAAGACAGCAAGAATACAAATAAACAGAATGTAGTATTATTATTTATATGGACTTGAACCTCATTCCCTAATTGACTCTTACAATAACCCATGAAGAATTAGATGCTCTCAATGCTAAATAAACAATAACAACATGTTCACTGACAACAAAAAACAACAACAAAATATGACATTGCCTCTCTCCAAAAATAACATGCACAAATAAAATACAAATAAAGAAAAGCAAAGATTGATTTTTCCTTCTTCCTTTAATAATAACTTGTACAAGGAAAGACTATGAAACGAGTTCCTACATGCAGGAAAGTGATGGAGACAGTACACACATTATGTGGTGAATGAAAATGACCCATCACAAGGAAACAACAGACATCAAATTTGATTTGTGTTGTTCAATACCAGATCAGATCCCTCCCCCTCCCCCACTCCCCTCCCCCACTCCCCTCCCCCCCTCCCACTCCCTCCCCCCACTCCCCTCCCCCTCCCCCACTCCCTTCCTTCTCCCACTCACCACCCCACTCCCTCCCCCACTCCCTTCCTTCCCCCACTCCCTCCCCCCACTCCCCTCCCCCTCCCCCCACTCACCTCCCCCTCCCCCACTCCCTTCCTTCCCCCACTCATCACCCCACTCCCTTCCTTCTCCCACTCACCACCCCACTCCCCTCCCCCTCCCTCCACTCACCTCCCCCTCCCTCCACTCACCTCCCCCTCCCCCACTCCCTTCCTTCTCCCACTCACCACCCCACTCCCTTCCCCCACTCCCTTCCTTCCCCCACTCACCACCCCACTCCCTCCCCCACTCCCATTCCCACCCCACTCCCTCCCCTCCCCCACTCCTTCTCCTCCCCCACTCCTTCCCCTCCCCCACCCCACTCCCCTCCCCACCCTGCTGCAAGGGCAATTAGTGCAGCACATGTTGCTGATGAAACGCTAGCAATGACCACAAAGCTGCCATAGCTACATCAAAGCAGAGCTCAGTGAGTCCCCTGCACGGCCCCAACACCCCTCACTCCACCATTACCAGCTCACGACTGACTCCAACACCAGATAAAAACTGTTACCAGTTCCTCAACTAAAAGTGAGACTGCAATACAAATATCACATCTGATTGGTTTTATAAGATCTTATTGTGAAGAAGTCAAACTATTCTCATCTACTTCTCCACTTGCTCCAGCCCAGATACTCACAGATAGTTCTATTCCCTATCAGAGTCTATCATATAACACACAAGACCAAGAAGTCCCTACTAATAAGTGAGTGGCCCGGGCCTTTATGCCACCAGGTCACTCTAATAGTCTATGACACTTGTGATAACCTTATCAGGCAACCCACTGAAGGGACAATGGATGTGTGGCTTATTATCTGTTCAGCATACTTTTTAAATATCTGTTGTTAAGAAATAGTCTATGGTTTCTCCAAGACACCATGCTTTACCTGCACCTTGCCCCCACCCCCTATCATACCTTAGAGGTATGGTCACTACTCTAACACAGACTCCAAGTCATAAGGATAAGGTATGTGGTTGCCACTGGACTTAACCCCACCTTCCCATCAATTAATTTAATGGGGATTACATTGCAAATAGCTCTCCCCCAACCAATCAGTTGCTCAATACAAGAGCTACTATCATCACCAGTAGTAGGTTGAATAGTGATTTCTTTCATGGTACATCCAGTATGAATGTTATAGCCTTACCATCTTCATCCAGCACCCTTCCTGTGATGTCTGGCTCTATTGGAGAGTAATCTGTCTCCTCTAGCTCAGCCTGTGGAGAGAAAGAACTATCAACGCGCAGTATTCCACCTTATAACCAGCTAACCCACCTAGCACTCACCATCTGTCAAGAATCAACAACTTCTAGTCTTGAAAGGGTCGTCAAACCTCTGCGCCTCCGACTAATAGGTTAGATTTTTCTATTGGACGATTCGTTCCATCGCTGACTAAAGATGCCGAGCAGGAAGAAGAATGCACCATCAGTAAGATGGTGTGCTATAGCTTCAGAAATGTGTCAACTTTTATGACACCATTTATTTATTTATTTTTTTATTTTTTTATTTTTTTTTTGCATTACAGAGAGAGAGAAATACTCCAATTCTTAAAAGAAGAATTCATGTAAGTTAGTAAACTGAATACCACAAACCCATGTGTCTCCATGTTGAAGTATGCAATGGCTTACTGCACATTTTTTGTAAAGTGGTTCAAGAAAGACTTACCTTTGTGGCCAAATGCTGTTGTTCAAGATATTATGGTTAAATGTAGTGCCTTTATTGTCCACTTGGTCAATCTTCCTTGATGACATTTATTAAAGACGGTGGTATCCTGGGCAGCCATGGCATGCCAAGCCCCAGGTAAAAGGGGTCTGGTCAAATTGCATAGATGTTTTTATTCATATTGTGCCATAAAGATGGTGGCAGCCATGTGCAGTAGCTACATCACTCTACATCACTTAGAGTAGGGCTACCATATTTGCAGATTCAAAAAAGAGGACACTTTGGGGGGGGGGGTATCATATTTTACTAGTGGACTTTTTTGTGTGCAATGGAAGACCATTAATAAAATGTAATGACAAAAAAAGAAATAGCATCTCTAATCTCAGGCTCCTTCATTTTTATTCACCATAGCAGAGGAACAGGCCCTAGCCCTAGCCCTAGCCCTAGCTCAACCTTTAACCCTCTATCCCGACTACAGTAGAAATATAAAATATTCATATCAATTAATGCAAGAAAATCAATAATTTGGAATTGAAAATATCCCATCTTCACTCACTCTGGTTAAAGATTTTTAGTCAACATGGCAGATGTGCAATCCTGACGATGCTTCGCTGTGTGGAATGAAAGGTTTACTCTACTGCACTAATTGCATTGTTACCAATTTCACAAAAATACTCCGTCCAAACACGGATTCTCATTCCATTCCTGTTCTACCAAAACATAAAAAATTTGGTCTTCAGTTTTGGAGTGGACTTGCACTTATGTTTGGGCATTGTGAACTTTAAGATAGAATCATCAAATCAAGAAGTCGGCCTTTGAAGGAAAGTTGGTAGGAATTATGATAGTGCACTACAAACAGTCAGGATAATTGATCAGAATAGAACTGTATTTATAAAGAGTACCCACCACAATCCCCCTACCACCTACCATAAGTAGTGGGCGGGGCATGGGGATAGAGAAAAACATGCTAACTCAGTATTTCTGCTTTCCAAACCTCACTGCACAGGTGTTGGGGGGGGGGGGGGAAGTGCAGCTTTTTAAGCAACAAATATTTTTCAACAAAAGAAGACCACAATCTTGGACATTTATAGATATTTCAAAAATCCTCCCGGACTGACATATAATGACCAAAAAGGAGGACATGTCCAGGTAAAGCCGGACTATATGGTAGGCCTACTTAGAGTGCTGTCACATTGGAGAGGGAGAGGGATTGTCCTGCAAGCCACTTGTCTCAGAGCATGTTTGGATTTGTCCATTCCCAATGCATTCATGTGGGCATGTGGGCATGTTTTTGTGGCTGTGCACACTCACCACCGCATGAGCTATAATAAGATTTGATGATTTGTGCAGAACAACTTTGAATTTAGTTTACCTGGACCTTATAATTTAGGTAAAGGGTCAGGTTTGTGAAACTAATGGTAATGCAATCTAACACCATAAATGGGCTATGATCATCAGATCATCTTCTCTGATCTCTTTCGTTTTCTCTGGAACTGAACTGTGTGATGTATTTCATGTGTGAGGAATAGTTTATGGTTAGGGGTATCAGCTGGAACATCATTGGGTATTCTTTAACAGAGGGATTTAGTGTGACCTCTCCATTTTCTCCATATGCTTGAGCATCCTCAACCTCAGACCTCAGACCCCATCAGGCTGGATGCACTATGGAAGCACAAACAGACTCCACTTCAACCAGTGGTTCATGTGGCAGCTAGGACCTCCCTGTTATGTGGCAGCTAGGACCTCCATGGTGTGTGTAAGGCTCTCTCTCTCTACTTGTTCTCTACTGTTACAGGACCCTGCTGTGTATGCTTCTGACCTGAAGAACTATTTAGCTTCTTAAATAAAATTATTTATCTTGTTTTTCATAACAAATTATTTCCCTAGTTGTTGCTGAAAGTGTGAAGCTAAATATAAATCATTAAAATGCATATTTCTGTTGAAGAAATACAAAATGTAAGAAGGATTGCTCAAGCTCCAAGTGTCCAGTCCCACCACATTATGTTGCTGTCAAGGAGACTTTACCCGTCCCTGGCTGTCCCTGGGTAGGCACCGTCAAAAGACGTGACAATGCTGAACGCCCACACCAAATTAAGTGCATGGGCTAGCACACTAGTCACACACCCCTGGGGGTTGGGCTAGGGCTATATTTAAAGAAATATTCTTCAAATATAGCCCTACCATGGAGCGAGACTTGAGGATACTGTCAATGTGTTCAGTCAGTGTTTAATTGGGCGTGGGTGTTCAGTGGTTCCTGCATTCTTGATGATGAAGACCCGAACCTCAAGGGACTGATAATGCCTTGGTCTCTTGGATTGACCTTAGATCATGGATAATGTACAATCATTTATATTTGCTGAACTGGCACAAAGAATTATTATCAGGTTGAAGTCTGTATGGAAGTAAGTCATCTGAACAGAAGTATACAGATCATGTGATTCAAGTCTGTCTCACAATTATTGAAAAAAATAATATGAAGAAACACAACATTATTTTTCTTAATTTCTTTACATATGTTTTGAGTGAGTATTGAGAATCTAGTGATTAACACGACAACGCTCACATTTGATCAGCTTAACATCGCATCTTTGCAGAGAATGTCCAAACGTGAGCTACTCTACACTCTCCAGAAACAGAAGCTCAGGAAGAAAGGCCTCCTCAACAAAAGTCCAGCCAGTCCCCCTGATCTCCAGAATCAAGCCACCGATGAAGAAGGGGCATGGCTGTTGGAAATGGAGGCATGGCAAGTGATTGGTGTGTCCACTGCTATCCTCAAAGGTCTCTTTGACTGTGGCTTCAAGAAACCAACTCCTGTCCAGACCCAAGCCATTCCAGTTACCATGGAAACTGACAGTGACATCATAGGAGCGGCAGAAACAGTGAGTTGGAATCATTTAAAAAAATTTTTTTTATATTTTAAAAAATGAATGAAATGAATCAAGAATAGAGATATTTTGTTTTTTCTTGTTTGTTGTTGTTTTTAATATATATTCATTTAATCCCTTCAGACTCTTTCCCCCCCCCCCCCCCCCCCCCCCCCGTTATTTCATGGACACACTATTCTGTAGGGATCTGGGAAGACTCTGGCCTTCTGTATTCCCATTCTGGAGTACGCACTTGGGGAGCATAGAGCGGGAAGGTCAGGGAGGTCAAGCACAGGGAAGAGGAAGGTCAAGGGTGATGGTAAGAAAAAGGAACCTGAGGAGGAAGGAGGTGTGGTGGCCATGAATGTTGTGCTCCATTACATCGAGAAGGAAGGAGGTGAGGAAGAAAAGGGTGAGGTTATGGGCGAGGAAGAGTTGGAGAAGGTGGAGATGGATCATGAAGCCAGTGAGGTGGATGAAGGAATAGAGGAGTTGGTTGTGAAAGATGGTTCTCCTGTCGACCAGGAAAAGAAACAGAAGAACACTGGCTTGGTTGCCGTTAGAGACAACATCCCTGACGATGAATTTGAGAGGATGTTTCAGAGGAAGCCTGTCCTCAAGAAATCATTGAGTCAGGCCAACATCAGTGTCAGTGTGGGGCATCAAGGGCTTGATGGGCCTGGTGGTGGCGGGCCTGTTGCCCTTATTTTGGTTCCAACACGAGAACTTGCTATGCAGATCCATTCCCATGTTACGTCTGTGGCAAAGTACACAAACATCAAGGTAAGGATCATGGTCAATGTCTCCCCACCTCTTCTCACTCTTCAATTTTTCTCTCATCTCTATCTCTCTTTCTCCATCTTCTTCCCTTCTCCTTCGTATCTCTCTCCTCTCTCCTTTTCTCTTCTCTTACCTCCTTTCTCCCCTCCCTCCCCATTCCTTCCATTAATTCCTCCTCTCTCTCTGTTCTTCACTCCCACTTCCTTGCTTTTGTCCCCTCCTCCTCCTCCTCACCTTCCTTCTCTCATCTTTCTCTCTTGTCCACTCTCCTCCCCCTCGTTCCCTCCCTCACCACACCCATTCCTCCTGGCCATGCCCTCTCACCACATCACCAGTGTTGTCCTGTGGTGGGCGGGATTACAAAGGAGAAGCAGGAGAGATTGCTGAGTCGACGCCCGGCCATCATAGTAGCCACTATTGGTCGTCTGTGGGTGTTTATCAGTGAGGCAAGTCTCACCTCAGCAGTGCTCACTAATTAAGAACTGATGTCATCATCAGCAGCACATGGTTCCTGTTTGGTCTTATCCTCGTTAGCTGTCAGTAGTCCCTCACCCACCCCCCCCCCCCCCTTTCTGTGCTGTATGTTGAAAACCTTCCACACCTTATTTTGGACATACATGTAAATACCACTCTTGTGTGATGTCGTGTAGCCATGTGGTCGCACACTGATGCATACATGAATGTATACACACACACACACACACACACACACACACACACACACACACACACACACACACACACACACACACACACACACACACACACACACACACACACACACACACACACCAAGAGTGGTTGGTTGGGGTAGAGAACTCAACTACTGCAAGTTGTTGGTGAGAAAGTGAGTTAAGTGGGATGTGGACCAGTGGGATCACAAGCAGGTCACATGTGCACATGCTGATGCCTCTGCACATACATGTGTGTGTGTGTTGCTCACATGTGGACAGTCCAACTATGAGGGGGTGGGCCTGAGATAAGTGGAGGGGATGGATGGGCAGACAGAACAGGGACACTTCTAGAAGGACAGAGAGACTGGCAGTGTGACCACAAGGTGCTGGTAATTGTTGGATTCCTGTTTGTCGCCCAACTGCCTTACCTGTTGGCTTGGAATGTTCTCTGCCCAATGTCTGGATTCCATTTTTCTGTTAAAATGTGTGCCAGAGGGTGGTGGCTATATGGAAGTGTGGCTATATGGGGGTGTGGCTATATGGGTTGTGTGGGGGTGCGGCTATGGCAGCTCTAGCTGGCCATGCAGTCAACAGTAATTCATCTCTCCAGACACAAGAGTGCAATTATTTTTTCTTCCAATGTTGAGTGTCTGTCTTATCCATTGGAAGTGTTTCCGCATTCCCTGGAGGAAGCAACACAAGGGAAACATGCACTGGATGAGGTGGAGGGCCCAAGGGTCTGTTTGTATGAATGAATATATTGGAATAACTTCTTTTTTTAATTTTAAAAAATTTTTTCAGGGACACTCATACCTTAGCAATTTTTCTTCTCTCAAGTTCCTTGTGCTAGATGAGGCAGACAAAATGGTGGAGGTTGGCCATTATAAAGACCTCTGGAGTATCACCAACAAGCTGAATGGAGCTCGGGAGTCAAAGTTCAGGAAGAACTTGGTCTATTCTGCCACTCTCACTCTCCCTCGTAGAATATGTGAGCGCAGAGGCAAGAAGTACCATGCCTCCACCTGCCAGGAGGTCATGGGTGCGTGTGTGTGTGTACATCCATGTGTACATCTGTGTATATACATGTATGTGTACATGTGTATACTTACATGCATGTGTGCATATGTAACATGTGTATGCATGCATGTATGTGCATGGAAAGACATTACTTCCATTTCTATTGTCAGATTACTTAGATTGTACTTTGACCTACTGGTACATTCCGGACCCCCATGAGATGTGTGGCCCACCCACAGTCTACTTATTATATGCTTCAATAGGATTTGGTTGGAGTAGAGGGTGGGTGTGGCTAGATTAGTGATGTGATACTGATCTCTACTCGAGGGAGTACTAAGGATATTTTATAGTATGTAGCATCTGTGTGTCTGACTTATGATTAGCTCCACCCATCCATTCGTCCATGTATGATGGCTGGTCCTCTCTCTCTCTCTCTCTCTCGTTCAAATTGTTTTTCTGAGAGGTAGGAGGTACTTTTTTCTGGATGCATCTTATGCAGGCAGAGGGAAGGTATTTTCTGGGAATCTGGATGCTGCTTCTAAGGGTGGGGGGAGGTATTCTTCTCTGGGGGTCTGGAGGCAATTTACCCAGGAAAGATTTGAGAGCCAGATGCTTGAGATGAATTTTTGTCGATTTTGGGCAGCAAAAATACAATCAGATGACCCCAAAAAAGTGGGAGGGGGCAAATTCTATCAGAAAAGGTAAATCCCAAGGTGGTGCCCTCTCTCTCTCCCCTCACCCCTCCCCTGTTGATGTAAAACACTCCCTAATATTATTCAACAGGCTAATTGTCAAATTGAGTCTCCCAAGATTAACTGACGTTTCAACATGTGCTCACATGCCACTACTGGACAGCTCCGTCATTAGGAGTTAGTTCTCTTGCCTGGCAGCTGTCCATAGCGGTTAGGAAATATATTTGTGATTATTTTGTATTAATTTTATTTTTTAAACAAGCTTGAGCTTATATCACATCAATTTGCAATTGGTTGTTTGTTTTTTTTATTTAAAAAAAAAAAATTTTTTTTTTAATTTTAATTTTTTAACATTTTATTTTTTAATTTATTTTTAAATTAATTTATTTATCTTATTTATTCATTATTAAAATTTCTTTATTATTTGGGCTTAGTGGCTGGTTTGTACATATTGCCTCCTTGGTGGTGGTATGTGGGCTTTATTTGGAGTAAATGTTCCCCTTTTCCCCCCCCCCCCCCCAAAAAAAAATGGGTGCAGTGTCACCAAAGGTGTGTCCCATCACTAGCGGTGTTCCGTGTTTTGTGTTACAGATAAGCTGATGAGACAGATCGGGTTGAAGGACAATGCAGCTGTGGTTGATCTCACCAGGTCAAAGGTGACAGTGGAATCATTAACTGAGACCAGGGTCATGTGTGCTGCTGAAGACAAGGTAGAGGGTAGAATGAGGAGTGGTGAGAATAGGTAAAGGGTAGGAAGGGTTGGGTAAAGGAGAGAAAAATGTAACAATAAGGAATATACAGGCGTGTTTCCTGACCACATGACATCCCATTCTTCCTACAAAAATTTCCTCTCAGCTTCTCTCCCTTCCTCTTGTCTTCCATTGCTCTCTCTCTCTCTCTCTAACCATCCCTTCTTTGATCCACAGGTTGTCTTTCTTTACTACTTCCTCCTGAAGTTCCCTGGACGTACCATTGTCTTTGTCAACACCATCAAGTCCCTGCAGCGTCTCCGCTCCACTCTAGAGCTGCTCCAACTGAAGCCACTCCCCCTGCATGCCACTATGCAGCAGAGACAACGACTTAAGAACTTGGACAGGTGTATGCAATGATCTCCCTTTATCATAGCAGAGAGTCTCCCTTTACTTAAACTTATGGGGTTGTCAGGCACAGAGATATGTTTTGTGTGTGTGTGTTTTGTTATTTTTTAATGTCTGGGCATGTGCAGCATAATATCACTGGTGGTGATTCTTTACCAGGTGACATGATGTGGCAATACCAAGTGCTCATATTTCAAATGGATTTTTTTTTTTATTTTATTTATTTATTTATTTTATTTTATTTATTTTATTTATTTTTTTAATTTTTAGGTTTAATGCTGACTCAGCAGGGCTGCTGGTGGCATCAGATGTGGCTGCTCGCGGTTTAGACTTCATGGAAGTGGATCATGTGATCCACTTCCAAGTCCCACTGAACACAGAGGTGAGGTTTGAGGAAGGCAGGTCTCTCTGTGGATCCCTCCCATTGTCCTTGAAGTGGGAAAAGGATGGTAGAATAAAGTGTGTGGGGGGGGGGGGGGATAATGTGTGGAGGGAGGGGATGTGGGGGATAGTGGTTGGAAGAAAACCTTGTGGACAAATTATTGATTATTTTATCGGCATTGTTTATGCTTATATAATTAATCAATACTTCAATAATTGCTTTGCATTCAGAATTTTTTTTTAAATTTCATTAATATTCCTCGAACTACATTAATTATACACAGGAAGTGTCTCTTCCTTGGAAGCTAATATACGCCCAAGAGTGTCTAGGGTTGGGTTAACTTTTACCCCTGTGATAAATATTGGTCCAAGAGAGTCGGAGGGAGAGGGGATCAGTATCGACACTTGTGAGACCTTAAACATGCATGTCTTCGTTTACTCTCATACCTCAGCTCTATGTGCATCGCAGTGGCCGTACTGCACGTGCTCAGAAGGAAGGGCTGAGTGTGATCCTGGTGGGGCCTGAAGACCTAAAGGCCTATCAGAACATTCGCAAGACACTCAACAGAGGTTAGGAACAACCTTATTAGTCAACCCTTTCCTGTTTCAGTTTGAACTCTAACACAGCCCCCACTCTTTCTACGACTGTTGTGACCCCAAACTGCAGTAGCTCTAATTTGTAACCGCAAGCCTTAGCATTAGCTCTAATTTAACCCCCAACCTTAACCTTGGCTCTAATTTAACCTCTAGCCTTAACCTTGGCTCTAATTTAATCCCTAAAGTAACTTTGGCTCTAATTTAACCCCTGACCTTAACCTTGCTCTAATTTAACCCACTAACCTTAACATTAGTTCTAATTTAACCTCTAACCTTAACCTTGGCTCTAATTTAATCCCTAACCTTAATTGATATCCTGGAATGAATTGTTGTTTTTTTTTGTTTTTTTTTAGAGTTGTATGTTAGTTTGAGAATGTTTGACTTCCCCCTCCTTACTAATGCTGTCGTAGTTGGAAGTTATACTAATACAAGGCACATTTAGCAGCAGCAGCAGCAGCAGCAAATTCCAGAGGTTCTGACACAAGGTGTGTGTATAACATGTAACATTGCATTTGTCATACAGGTCAGAATCTCAAGGAGTTCCCTGTGGAGGCGACGTACTTGTCTCCATTGCGCTCACGTGTCCGAGTTGCTGTGCAATTGCAGACCCTCTCCAGCCGAGGAATGAAGCTACATAACAAGGAAACCTGGCTCAGCAAAACCGCCAGAGAGCTGGAGATCGAGCTAGATGAGACAGACTTTCACTCGTAATAATTACTTAAAGTATCCTTCGTATTCTATTGCTAGCAAGGCTTGGTCACCTTCCTCTCTGAAGAGGCTGTTATTTTGTGTGCGGTTGTGTATGACATTAACATCACATTGGTTCAACCCAGCATGATATCCACCCATTGTGTTATATTGATATTTACATGATTTAATCGGTCATGTAGGATGTAATCAACTAATTTATTTAACAAGTTTATACATAGTATGTCATTGCTTAAAGCTGTTAATGTATATGGGTCTTACTCACAACATTTTACCTTGAAGTGATGGATTCCTTTGCTTCTTCTTTCTTTCTCAGAGGAACTGTCTCGGCATCCCAAAGATCGAAGATGGCGGAGGCACAAAGACTGCAGCAGCTCAAGACGGAACTGGTGTCCTTGTTGAAGAAGAGAATTCTACCACCTTCCTTTTCGCAGGCATACCCAACTCGGAATCAGGATCATAAGCTATTGGCTAGATACACAAGTGAGTTGATGCCTGTGGGGGTGTGGTGGGGGTGTGTGAAGCTGGAGATATACAAGTCAGCTGATGCCTGTGTGTAGTGAGTGTACTTATAATGAGTGTGAACTAGTTAAGCTCAACATTACGTTGGTGTGTGTGGTGTGTGTGTGTGTGTGTGTGTCAGTCAAGCCAGTGGTTATTGACACTTCATGGAAGAGAGTGTGTGGATTATAGCACACTCTCATCTGGAACCATCACACCCACTCACTCCATCATTCTGATAAAACCACAAATGCATTTGTGGCTGAATCTGCATTTATTGTTGTTGTTTAATTGTGCAGGTTCAGGGTGCAGTAAAGAGCGTCTGCCAGAGGTGGAGATTAAGAAGGCGCTGGCTGTCGTGCATCGGGCAAAGTCTTGACACAGCAATGTATATTCCTGCTGCCATGTTTGTCATTTCTCCTGCAATTATAAACATATTCTCTGTGAATATGTTACTTGCTCCAATATATATATTGGTGTGAATACTTGTATGTATTAGATATGCCCAATAAGAAATCTAGAAACACACACACACACACACACACACACACACACACACACACACACACACACACACACACACACACACACACACCACTGGACAGATAAATGTACACACACAAGGTGAAAATGAAACATGCTTTCCCTGCACGGATTATAAAATTGATCTCATTGATAAAAACGTCACTAGCAATTCCAAAGAATTCGTATTCAGTCAATTATCACTATCTTGGTTGAGTCAAACATTCTCAACCTAACATGCAACTCTGACTCGGCGTAGTCCTAACTCACTGTGCTTTCCAATTATAACATTCAGCTGGTGTCATGTACATGGACCATGATCTTCCTCAATCTAAATAAAGGAATTCGAAATATGGAATTTTCCTGAATCTGAATCATTCCATAAACTTGATCATCTTTTAACAGAGTTGCGAGGGTTTTAAGTTTTGCCATCTACGTCTACCTGCAAAACTACTTCTGATATGCATTCCTCCCTCCGTTATCTCTCCATCTTCATCCCCACCTGAGAACCTCCATTTTGTCACATGCATTTCCAAAAATAATTAGTGGGTGCAAGCATTGCGTCATGCATTGGGTACTCTTGTTCCTAATCTACTGTTTTAACCAGGATCATACCAAGCTGGACAAGACCAAGCTGGATTACTAAAAATAACTAGTAATGATCCAACCTCCTCTCAGAATCTGTCTTGGTCAACCTTCCTCAACATCTTCAATGAATATTTGTACTCCTCTCCTGGAGACAACCTCTCAACTGCTAAGTTCCAGACTTGGGTCAATTACTCTTTTCTTTTCTTTTGTAGTTGATTACAGTTACTCAATCATTAATGTAATTGAATCACAATTACAAATACTGGCTGGAAAATAGTTCAATTACAATTACTTTTTAAATTACTTTTGAAAACTTTTTCTTTTAAATGCAATAATTGTTTACAGTTTAGTACTGGTTTTTATAGACATCAGTTTTACCTGTGGCACCCAGATCTAGTAACATTTGGAGTAGTGGGGAGGGGGTGGATACATCCACAAGATGGGGGACATGAAACAATTTTTTACCTGGGTTACAGCTGACGGTTCTACTACTCTGGTTTTACTGAATGGGAGTTAAACCAAAAGGTTGTAAATCATACCAAAAGTTTAACCTCATTCAATTGTTTTTGGGTCTGTTTAATGGAATAGGGACATTCTATTTATTTTACCACAGGTCTACAAGGGCTTAGAATGGTGGTGGGGGGGGACCGTTCCAGTTCAAATTTGACAGTTAAGGCCACACAAAATATTTCTTAGTTTCTAAGGCTTTTTTTTTTTTTTTTTTTTCAAAATATGTATGTGATGATGCAGCTTCCCCCCCCCTCCTTTTTTTTTTTTCTTTTAAGGGTGTGGTCTGTATTTAGTTTTAATATTTTGTCATTTCAAATGCAAAACAAAATAAGATTGTTATTGATAAATAAAAACACTTAACCAGATAATATGATAAATTTTTGTGATACAAGTACCAAAAAGTTGGTGCAGGCTGCCCTAAGACAGTAAATAATTATTTTGCATGGCCAAAAACATTATATTTGATTAAATATTATAGAAAATATTTGCCACAGGTCTTAGTGGAAGACCACTCTTGTTCAAGTTCTATTTGACATTCTTTCATGTCGACTACCTTCACGTGATGTGGCTCAAAGTACCTTCAATATCATTTTGATGGAGAGGGGAAACTAAAGTTGATGAAGAAGAGGAAAAAAAGGGATAAAAATCCATCCACCTGGGCAGGCTAGAGTTAAGCGGAGTTCGTAGGAATGCAGGGAAACATCTTTTTCAGGGCGCTTCGCAAAGTAATGCAACCAACGATGGTCCAGCTGAACATTCAAGGGACCACTGCCAGCTAGATCAATGTGGTCAAGCGCTTGGCCCATAAGACCATAAGACAAAGGCCCTAGTCATCCCCCTCCAGGAGACCCATTGCACTTGTGTTGATAAGCTAGTAATTCCAAACTTTGCTCTAGCTGGGTAAATCCCAAGCAGGAAGCACGGTCTAGCCACATTTGTTCATGAGAGCCTGTCCTGGACACTAGCCTGTCGGTCTCCCAAAGATTATGAGATCAAATGGTTGTGCATGGACACTGCCGGACTAAAGATCATCAATGTCTACAAACCCCCATCCTCTGCCTTTTAACAACGTCCCTTCCCTTCCGGTGTTCCCATCCCCATGTGTATATGCTGATGATTTTAATTGTCAGTATGTGCCATGGGGAAACAGTGCCAATACATCAAATGGAGAGTGTTTGGTTGAGTGGGCAGCAAATAATAACTTAGTACCACTCCACTACCCAAAGGGTGCAGCCAGTTTCACCTCCAGGCACTGGAACACCGGAACCAATCTGAACCTGGCCTTGGCCTTTGCTGAGTGCCGGACCAGACAACAAGCTCCCTGACAGATGTGTGCTTGAGAAGTTCCCAAGGTCTCAAAATTGACCCTCGCTCATCACTGCTGCTGCAAAACTCGTGGCCCCAGTACCGAGTGAACTGGTCAAGAGATGGAATTTTTGCAAGGCTGACTGGAATCACTACAGCCTCCTCACCAACGAAGCCACGCAGAGCTTAACATTTTCTAGTACCACCAATACTGAGGAGGCTTATCAGGACGTCTGCAGTGCCATAATCAAAGTGGCCAAAAGATTGATCCCATGCAGTCACAGAAACAATTACATACCATATTGTGATAAGGAGTTCGAGAGTCTTTATCACTCTTTCCTGGATGCCCCCAACAGGGAAGTCTAGTAGTGCTGCCACAGCACTGCTATCCCATCTTGACCAGCAAAGGCGTGAATGGTGGACTGAAGCCATCGATGCCATTAATTTCTCACACTCCAGCCGCTTGGCATGGAGTACCCACAATATGCTGACAGGTAGATCGAGGCACACCTCTCGCAAATATCCTGTTTCAGCAAATTTCATTGCACCTCAAGTTGTGAGAAACGGGATCTTCCCTCTGAGAGACTGTGAGTCTGCTTGACTCGTGGCCTCAGAGGTGTCCAACCTCTGGAGAGTCTTAACACCAGACAGTCAAGGTCTCTCTAGTAATTTCACCATAGAAGAGCTCACGTCTACCCTCCACCATCTGAAGCCTGGGTAAGCCACCAACCCAGAGTTAATACTCCATGCTGGCACTAAAATGAAGTCCTGGTTGTGTGAATTCCTATATTCCTGTTTGCGCAACCTCAAGATCCCCAAGATCCCCAAGATCTGGAGAAGAGCACTAATTGTCGCAATACTTAAGCCAAATATGCCCTCAGGGTATCAAAAGAGTAATTGACCCATCTCTTTGCTCTGTATCCCCTTCAAGATCCTCGAGCATCACCGTTTTTATGTTTGTGATTGATTACATACAATACAGTTCAGAAATAGGTTTGCTTTAACATCACCATTTCCATGTTATGCTGTTACGTTACTTGGATGTTCATGTTGAAAATGGTACATCAACATCAAATTAATTATAAGTTTCAGATAGAAGTAAATATTTCACATTCACTATATGAAAATGTAACATATTAATGGTATTATGTGACTGCCTGCACTACATGCACTATATTAGGTCACTGACATTTGGAATGCTCCAGTTATTTTTTTTTGAAGGTCAGATCTGACGTACTCCTGTAGGGAAGGAGAAAACAAACTAACAATGATTAGGTCTCTCCAGGCCAAACCTCAACCTGAGAGCATATCAATGTTACTGTCTGTTGGACATCCACTGACTTAATTATTGCAAGAGAAGTTGCATGGGCAGCTGGTACATATCACACACGCACGCACGCACGCACGCACGCACGCACACACACACAGAGGGACAGACACCATACACACAGAGGGACACACACACACACACACACACACACACACACACACACTCTCTCTCTCTCTCTCTCTCCACTTGCAGTATAGCACTCCTCTTGTAGGGACATGATTAGGAGTGGGCTATAGTTGAGAGGCATTATTTCATGTTGAGTTTTTGATGGTGCTGACCTGGAGTGCTAAATAACAGGATTACCCAATTTCCTTTGTAATTCAATTAACCCTGGTGGCTATGTTCTAAACAACATCCTTGAAAGATTAACGTGTCAGTTTAAAATAATGGGTGTTGTAATAGCACAGGCCTCAGGCTCTCCCATATCAATGTTCTAAAATTTTCAAAGCAAAAATATTCAAATAATGCTCAGAATACCACAAATCCTTATCCAAGTGTTTTGGTCCAGTGTCTGTCCTGAGAAAACTTTATCTTACTCAGGATATCTGGACAGTACATTCAGACCCAACAAGGTCAGACCTCTGGTCAAACATATCCGATAAAGGGTCACAATAAATAGCTATGATCAACCAGGCATGAATAGCCAAAACAGCACCTTCACCACAAAAGACGGAACGCAATAAGTGTATTAAGTTTGCAATATGGCAATGAGCAACTCAGTTGGTAAAAGCCTAAACCAACCTATACCAATATTCATGAAAGCGGCCCAACGTGTTCTGCGCAGTATGGCACTGAGCAACTCAAGTTGGTAAACGCCTAAATCAACCTATACAAATATTCATGAAAGCGGCCCAACGTGTTCTGCGCAGACTTCTTTTGTTCTTCTGAATGATTTTTGAAATACGCTAAGAAGCAGTGCGAAGGAATGAGAATTCCATCTCTGGATGACCTAATTGATGACCTAATTGATGAGCTACCTACCTTTTTGTAAAAAATAAATTTTTATTTTGTTTTTATGTTTGTGAGCTACAGCTAGTACAGCTAGTTCACTCGCTTTGTTTGGTGTCCTTACTTACCTTAGTTTTCAATCATTAATTTTTTTGGTTGAAATTGCTGATGTACTTCAGTTGACCAACTTGCTACATAGCTAAAGTGTATCCAGCGTCCTAGCACGACCCAATATTCATTATCTAATTTTTTTTTGGAATATTTCTTATTATTGACCATACTCTGCAATGGATCATCTACAGTTTTGTATATTTGTTATATTTATTCAACTTGCATCATATTTAGTAGGTGAGTTGCTTTGTACTTGACATGAAAAGTATAAATAATCGCTTTTAAATAAATGAAACCTTCCACCTTAACATAATTTATTACTGCCAACATTTTCATTAGGTACATGAATTCTTTTGTTTGCAGCAATTGGGAAGTCTGAGAGTGAAGTGTTGTGTTATGCTGAAGTTCACTGTGGAGGAAGTTTTGAAGTAGGCACCATTGTGGATTGCTGTGACCATCGAATAGCTCCTGCTGGTTTGTCATACACTCTCTCCACCACAAGTGATTGCAATGCCTGCCCTAGAGGCAAGTTATGCTGGTGCAATTAGGGCTGAAGTGGTCCTAAAATGCATATAAACAATAAGTTCTATCTTTTTTACTCCTTTTTTATATTTTTCTTTTCTTTTTTGAAATAAATACCTATGGTTAGTGAGTCCAACCAGATAAATGTGTCCGGGTTTTTTCCAAGAATGATAATATTGTTTAGACAGTGGCTATTTTTACAGCACCGTATTTTGAATGTGCATGCGCAGTTTATTGTATAATGATGCACTTCTCCCACGGTTTTTTTTACATAGCTTGTGAGAATGCTGTAGTAATAATTTTTGACAGTTACTAAAGTTTATCCTTAGACCAGGGTAAGAGTGAAGTAACTTATTGACAATCTCAAGCTGTGAATGCTTCTTTGCCTTGGTGAGTTGCTGTCACAGTACATGAAGTGACATTTGCATATAGCTAACTGCTTCTTTAGTTTTAGTTTAAGTTCAGAGAGATTTAGCAACAAATATGATACTGTGGGTATTTATATTCCAATTGAGTGATTGAAATTACAAAATTTCATGATACACAAATTATAACTAAAATGCCAAAGTTCTTTTTAAATAGGAATCAGTACCATGACATTTAAGATGCTCTTTTTGAGCATATCAAGAAAAAAATAATTCGAAAGCTAGAGCTTGTAAGTGCAGCTATGGACTAGCTGGTGCTGCAGGGCACTGAGGGAACAAAGGGGAAAATGGAAGAAAAAGGGAAAAAAAACTCAATACCCAGCTCCAGATCTCCGTTTTGGTGCCTGTGAAGACTATAGGAAGAGGTGTGGTAGGTGAGACCTCGCCAAAACCCACAGGATTCCCCTCTGAATATTAAGAGCTCATTTGGTCCACTGGTTATCAAGTTTTAGCCAGAGAGAGGAATAATGTTTGTGATCAACAGAGATTTCCTTGATGTACTGCTATGGCCCATTCAGTCTTGTTCCTAGCTTTATTAGGCAATTTTTCAGGAATGTTCTATGCATGGATAATAAATAAACATCATTAAAGAAATTAATAATTACATATAATTATTAAATAAATCAACTATATTTATTAATTCCTTTTTCTTTTTCTTTTTTGTTAACATTCTGTCCACTTATTTCTGACAACCTCATCGGAACAGATGGTGACTTATATTTTCTTCCACCATGAACTCATATATATTCAAACTCAGATTACTTCAGTTTATCAGGAAAAAATCTTCTGGGAGTTCTCCTCCTGGCTTCCTCTACCCCTCTAGAGCTTTTAGCGTACAAGCTAACAAAGTTGGCTTCTTCCCACTTTTTAACATCCAAGGAAACTTCTTTGAAGGAGGAAAACTCCCTATCTTCAACAAGCTCAAACTCCCTACCTTCAACAAGCTCTAACTCCCTACCTTCAACAAGCTAAATTCCCTACCTTCAACAAGCTCAAACTCCCTACCTTCAATAAGCTCCAATGCACGAGGTAGAAAACCAACCACACATGCGCATTCAGAACTGCCATAAAAATAGCCAATTGCACAATTGTTACAGCGCTGTAAAAAATAGTCACTGCATATTGTTTATGAGGAGACACCCTATCACTATTCATTAATTTCTTTAATTATGAACATTATCCCATGATATGAATACGAGACCTCTGTTTGCATTTCTGTCTAACACTCTGTTTGCGTGTATTTCATGTGTGTGCCTTTCACAGAATTTGGTTTCTTTAATACTTCTTTCTCTGGTCTGGAACAAAGTGAACATCATTCAGTGTTCGCAGGAACAATATCCGGGCCCAGGGTGACATTTCTAAGTGCAGTAGTGGAGCTGCATATGGTCTCAGCTGGTATGTAAACACTTGTATTATAACTTGCTCTGATTTTCTGTTCATTGATGTCTAAATACAAATATTAGATGACCACAGTGACATATACTTTAATATTCTATTTTCTTGCCTAATAAGATGATCTGATGAAGTGTGAGAGTGAGTAATCACACCAAGATTTGTGAAGAAAATGTGATGGTTCTTTTCTTAGTCATCTTAATGGTAGCACCCGGCTGCCATGGCAATCCGATTAACCTGATACTTGACAACAATAAGGTCCAGATTATGGCTACACAAAGATATGTATTCATGGAAATAGGATGCAGTTTGCTGCAGTGATAACACTATTCAGTACTGATCGAAGTTAAAATCATGTGCAATAGAATCTGCACATCTACAAAATCTCTAGCATATAAATTGGTAAAGGATCATCATCTCCTTACTTCATGCAAAAGAAATAAGAGTGGAATAGATGATGGGAGTCTATAACGAAATATGCATTCACATTCTCTGTGGCCAGACAATTTGGTGACCGAGTGTCATGGTAAGGAGGGTACAGAACTTACTCCTAAAATGCTGTAAAAGGTCTAGAAAGAGCAGCAAATGCTGTAGCTAGTAGCTAGTGATGTAGGATTTTATTATCTATTTTATGTCGCAGGTAAAGAGGATGTGTCCCTCTTGACTTTTGTATTGCTTATCCAGTCAGGTCAAGATCCACTTCCCGTTAAGTTCATCTTTATACAAGATTCTATAGCACAAGAAGGAGAGGAAAAATTCAATCTTACTCTTAAACTCGGAGGAACCTTTCCTGGAGAAGTCAATCTATTTCTTGATGGAACAATATTGGACAGTGACGGTGAGTGCTTTTTACATTTTTGAGAGTTTGTACGTTTCTTTTGTGTTTGAAATTTGTGTACATTTATTTACACATCAAGATATTTTAAATCAAGGGTACCATATCGGACTAGAAAATACATATGAAAGTGTTGTCCTCTTACATATTTGTGATGAAGCATAACCAATATGATTAATATCATGATGAAGCATGGACTAATCCTATATATTATTTTCACTAACTGTGTGCCTGCATAGCAGTCAACTTGATAACATTGCTGTTTATATGCTTAGCTAGTTACATACAATACAGTTGAGAAACAAATTTACTTTGAATTATGAAAATATATTCTTTTCTTTTTTTATATATACATTTTTGCCCAGCATGTTCTGTTACCATTCCCATTATTGTATCATGTAATTGTATCTTATTAACTATTTGCCAAAGCAATTATATTCATAAATATATTTAGTGTTACATTACTAGGATGCTCATATCAAAAATATTATATCAACTAGAATCAAATTATAAATGTCAGATAACAGTAAATATATTTACATTCATCATCTGCATGTATAACATATTAATGGTACTATGTTTCTGTTTTCACTACATGACAAAAAATACAAGTACATCTGACTAGAGCAGCATGTTAGGGCACTGACAATTAGAATCTTCCGAATTGCATTTGAAGTTCACATCTGAGGTAATCCCCTGTGAAATAGGGAAAAAACAAAACCCCAACATAATCATAATGAAGACAATATAATAGTGAGAAATAATGTGAGTGGTCATACAAATATTTCCTAATGCATGCAACACCATGCAATTAATTTTTTCTAGAATCCCCCCTCCCCACTTTAGAAAATCCTGGATCTGCCCATGATTAAGTATAAACGTGGTAATGCTTCCAAGAATGTCTCTGTGAATAGAGATATTTCAGGAAGAATATCTTGACCAGTTAAACTTAACCCTTGCCTCTAAAGAAATGTAACTTTGCATGCATACACAATTCCATCTGCACTTAACAATTCCTTTGTCTTTCTAGGCCCAATCTCGACCTGTGGGCATATCCATGCATGTATCTGTGTGCTGGACATCCAGTGACTTGATAGTTGCAAGCGAAGCTGCAATGGGCCTCTGGTATTAATTAATATCATAGGCAGAATCAGAGTTGCACACAATCTTGGGACTGCGGGACTGTGAGCCATATCAAATATCAGGCAGTGTGAGCAACACAAGTAATAGTAGATGACACAAGGCAAAAATAGTGACTGTAAAGCCTGACTCACAATATGTCACAATGCAGAGCAATGCATTACATAACGGGGTGAAGTGACAAAAATCATGTCCCATTGCATTACAACAGAACATGTCGCTTGAATAGACCAAGTTTCTATTTCAGTGATAAGCGTGCAGGTACAGTTTAGAGAAAAATGGACAGAGAAACACTAATTGAAGAAGCCAGGGAGTTTCCATGGCTGGTGATGGTCTCCGCCAGGGGGTATAGAGTCCAACGGGCAAAGGGCAAAGTAGAATGCATGGAAGAAGATACTAGTGATGTGAGTACTGTATAAAGTTGTAGCTAGACTTTGGAGTGTGTATATCAATGAAGTTGCTGATGGTGTAGATTGGAGGAGGAGTGACTGTTATAGATTGCATGATGAAGTGGAAGAATCTAAGGGACCATTTTGTGAGAGAAATTAAAAGGAGAAAAAAAAGCCAAGTGGTGGACAGGGTCCACCTCATGAACCTAGGTGGCCTCATTTTGAGGCAATGATGTTTATCTGTGACTCAGTTTAGCACAGGAAGTTAGTGAACAGAATTAAAATGTTGTGTAACTTTTATCTACCAATATGTGTCTTAATTACAGAACATTTTCGAATATTGGTGAAGGCAGTAGCAGCCAAGCCACTAAGGCCACTGAAGTGACTGCATCCTGTGTATGCATGAATACTGTCATTGCACCCTTCCAGTTTTGCTTAAGAAATGATCTTTGAAAAGGTCCCGGGTGTCTGCAGCACACCTTGAGCACCTACACAGAACAATGGCCATGTTATACAGGGTGAACCATGTCATAGCATGGAATGTGCAGCATTCCTGAGTCCAAAAGGCATCTTCACGAATTTAAACAAACCAAATGGAGTTGTGACAGCCATTTTAGTGATGTCAGAAGGAGAAACTGGGATTTGGTGGTATGCACGCACTAGATCAATCTTCAAAAAGATGGTGGCACCTTGTAGCAACGAAGAGAAGTTGTGAATATGAGGGACCGGATAGCAATCTGGTGCAGTGGCATGGTTGTGGGTATGGTAGTCACCACAGGGACGCCAATCACCGGGCGTCTTCTTTGGAATCATGTGTAAGGGCGAAGACCAGGCACTGGAGGAAGGACAAATGATACCGAACTGGAGCATATGCTCAAATTCCTGCTTGGCTGCACGAAGTTGGTCAGGTGCCAGGCGTCTGGGACGAGCTGAAACTGGTGCACCTGCGGTCTCAATATGATGAGCTATATCATGCTTGTCAGGTGTGTGTGTCAGGTGTAGAAACTTGCATGAGTGCTGGAAATTCTGACAGAAGAGTGTGGTAGGGATGACTGGTGTCCTCACCAAAAGAAAAGCCCTTTCCCTTCCTCTCCTCACACTGTCACTCTTTGGTGTCCCCTTCATTGGTGCTCCTCATGTGATCTATTGAGTTGTGCACCAGTGGGTGTGGCTGGTAGCGGACAATGGGTTTGTGCACTAAATGTGTGTGTATACCTAGTGGAAAAATTCAGTTAAAAATGTCTCCAACTGATTGAATATTTACATGCCTCTCTGATAGTGGCAGAGAGCTCCTTGAGAGGAGCATTAAGTTACTTTGAGTATTACTACTAAAACCCACATGATGAACTAGTGACTGCCATTAGCTGGTGCATGAGAAATGCCTAAGGTAATACTTTGTAGTGACTTCTGTAGAGCCACTTTGAGATTATTAACTTTGTTGTTGTTTGTTGTTGTCCTGGAGCAGTTGCCACATTCAGTCTGTCTGAGATGAACTACAATGAAAGTGAGAGCTTCAATGCGATGATACCGGTAAGGATCACCAAGGGACCAGACGTGCAAATAGCAAACCCAGTAACCTTCAGGGTGTCTCCACTGACTGTTGCCAATGCATTGGCACGGTCTCTTGATGTTCCTGCTGAAGCTCAAGTGATAGATATTGATTCTCCCATTCAAGCAGGTAAGAAAAAAAAAGAAAATTTTCTATTGAGCTTATAAATCAGGATCAACACAGTAATATAAAATTATCTATCCTATCATTAATGTGTGTGTGCCTGTGAGTGCCAAATATCTTCGGGAGAGTTTATTTTTGTAATGTATTGCTGTTCATTGTAGTGGCAGAATTGCATATACTGTGTGTAATATAATGTAACCAATTTATTCTTGTAGATGAAGCAGATTTCAACACAGATACTTTCACTGTGGTCTTCCCTGCTGATGAAGGTCAAGTTACAATTGCTGATATTGATGCTTCCATTTCTATAGTGGATGATGAAATTAATGAAAATAAGGAACAGATATTTGCTGTCCTCTTAGAAGTAGCCGATGCTCTCAACTTCGCCAAACTGGAGCAGAACCTCTCCATCTGCAAAATTATTGACGATGATGGCAAGTATATTTTTGCCTTCCTCTCTTACCATACAAGAAGTATCTTCTGGTGTGCTTTCCTTTAGTTCATACAGGTTTTATTTAATGCTTATCATGTTCGGTGACTGTCAATCATTTAATTTAATGGAACAAGAGCATTCCACTAAATTTTAACCACAAAATCCACTAGCCGTTAAATATAATTTAGTAGTATTTTATGTTGTGGTGCACAGGTCTAGCAACACTAGGAATGAAAGGGGGCAGCTGCAGACATCCATAAGTTTTGCTCAAGAATGGATTACAAATTGTTTACTGTATGGAAACACAAAGTTTGTTGCAACCTAGTGCTTTTAATGTATGGAAACCCAAAGTTTGTTGTAACATGTGGTTACAACTAAGTAATTCCATTGTGTGAAAAAAAAACAAAAGTTGTAAATATCGCCACAACTTTAACCTCTTATTAAGTGTTCTAAACAATTATTTTTCCTGGTCTTTAAAAAAAAAAAAAAAAAAAAAAAAAAAAAATGGACCTGTGCACAACATAAAATACTACCAGATTATATTTAATGGCTAGTGGATTTTGTGGTTAAAATTTAGTGGAATGCTCTTGTTCCATTAAATTAAATGATTGACAGTCACCGAACATGATGAGCATTAAATAAAACCTGTATTAACTAAAAAAAAAAAAAAAAAAAAAAAAAAAAAAAACTGTTTTAATAAATATTATGGAAATTATTCGCCACAGGTCTCAGTGTGGGACTGCTCTTGTTTTGACTTAAAATCTTTGTCCATAAGCAACGTTTTTTAAGGATGTATCCATTGCCTAGCTACAGGGCTCACTGTTCTTCCATGGCATTGGAATCATAGCCTAGCACTGACTATGTTCAAATGAATATATCACACACAGAAGAAGACACAAAATGATGCATCTATTTTTTATATTCAATTAATTATTAAACAAGAAACTACTCCCTTGACAAATATCTCTATTAGCTACTTACTGTTTGATCATATTCATTACCACATTTTCTTATGCTATTCTAGACCTTGTCATTGGGTTTGAGGAGCGATTCTACATATTGGACATGCCAGATAAGTCCACATCCATTACAGGAATTTCCTTAATGAAGGAAAGGAGTAGAATATCGGAGCAAACATTTACAATTGCAGTTAGGATTACTCAATCAAGTGTAGGTGAAGCAACAGCTCAGAATAGCTCAGCTAACCGTGTATCAGAGCGACATGTATACGAGTCCATTTCATTTCCACCAACTGAGGCAAGAATACAGTTTGATTTTTTCATGGAATCTGGTGCAAATGGTCAAAGACAAGAAAGCTTCCTTGCGACATCCTTCCAGGATGCTAACTCTGTCAGTTACACAGCGCCAGGTAGTGGATCGAGAGTTTTCAGCTCAACAACAATCATCATCCAACGAAATGATGGTAAGTTACTGCCATGTTATTACAACTTATTTATGAAAGATCCTGAGTTATGCCCACCCCCCCCCCCCCCCCAAAAAAAACAACAAACAAACAAAGAAAACAAACAATTGTGATGATAAACTCTGAGGCATATCCAGACCTATCAACCTGGTAAGGCAGTTTTCCTTGAGCTCTGCCTTCATTTTCTTGAATTTACCTTTTTTCCTTGATACATATTTAAAACTGGAATCTGGAATAATTTGATATATATATTTTATTCGTGGTTGGGTAAGTCACCACTGAGAATAATTTTCACTGCAATGTACATGAACATGAGAAGATCAACACATTTCACAAAGAAAAAGATGTACATAAAGTCATCATCTCCAGCATCATATTGCAGCTGCACCTACTTATCCTCACAGGTACTTCGATCCTGCACTACATCATCCTCGCAGCTGTGGTGGTGGCGTGCTCTGTCCTGTTCTTCCTGGCCGGTTTGGTGACCATGTGCATAGGCTGTATCTGCTGCAGAAGGAACACTCGCTTCCGAGACAAGTACAATGTAACGGCCACGTCCTTCACTTCCACATCCTCCCCAATGTGACACGACCCATCCCTCCCTCCCGAGGCATCCATTACCCTCGTCCCGCCCTCTGTGGGAGGAGAGGGAAATGCGTTATCACTCGACTCTTTTTTAGACTCATTTGGTGGATATGGACCAAGAGAACTCAATTTGTATGCATGCCCTGGTCGATATCGGTGGGGCAATTCACAAACTGGTGCACATGCTTTCTGATAGATATATAGATAGCCATTGCAAGCTATGCATTATGCAATTTACACTTTCTCTTTAGATAAAATGTGAACTGATGTGTGTATGCATACCTAGCCTACTTGAGGTTTGGTGATCCTGAACTATGACATGAGCTATTGGAGTTGTTTGTGTAATGGGAATTGGAGGATTCAGTGAGAAACATTGGGTATTATAGTTTCCTCCCACCATTTAGTAATCTTCCCCATGAGGACTCCATCTTTCTGCCCTTTAAAATTCCTACTGCTCATTTTAGTATAGGACATAGTCTAATTTTCATTGTAATTGACAATTTTTCCCATTTCAACTAATCTATGTTGAAGGGTATATAAATTATTTATTGTGGATGCCTACACACTATTGAAAAGATTGGTACACCATTCAGGCTGTAGAGACATTTGGGTCCTCCAAGATGGTGCAATAGATTATTGTCCAATCCATGCAGCCTCACCTGCTTCAAACCATTATCATCACAGGGCAAGGCAAAAGGTTAAGCAGTAATCATTCCTAAGATTCCAATCATTTCAATTTAAAAGATTGCAGTTTCCACTAAAAGTCAGTTTTGCAATATCTCTGTCTTCAATGCACAAGGCCAATTCCCTAAAAGTTGCTGGAATTTCAAGGGTTGGGAATCCAATTTCTTGCTTAAAAAAAAACACTGGAATAAAAATGTGAGAAATGGCTTGACCTAAGTTGATGTTAATAAAGACATTTCTACAAAGACGGATATGGGTTCTTGTCTGAAGGTAAACCTTTATATTCTAATCACCACACATGTCACATGTATTTGGTTTACTCTGGATTGGCAATGGAGCCATTCTGGACATTTATCAGGAAGTTTAGAATTTCTGGTTTTTAAATTATTGTGACCCTCCCCCTCCTTAAAGCAAGTTGCAAATTTTGAGTTTTGAGAATTCCTGAAGTAGAATTTTACATGGGAAGGGTGGGTGGGTGGGGGGTTTATTACACCCACACGATTATTTAGTTTCTTCAATACATTAACAAAGGATCAAGGCACCTTGCAGTGTCTGTTAGTTCATTTTCTATTGAAAGGAATACAAACTGGAATTAAGGAATGTGCAACTACAAGCATACAAGAGCTTTAGCAATGTGAATATCTAGGTTTTATGACTACTATTTTCAAACCAACATTAGAATAATCACAATATCAGATTTTTTCCTTCTTCCTATACTAGAAATAAAATACGATGTAGGAATACATTCTAAAACAGCTATTGTGGAATACTGTTGGTAAACCATGAAGTAGTAACCAAAAGGAACACAGATTATTGAAAAATAAAAATCATTGGATTGATTACAAAGGGGAAGGGGGTGATAACAAAACAGGAACATTCAGGATGGAATCCCACAAGCTACGCCGTACATTTGTACTGGTGTGTTCTTGTGAATCAGTTTTACTGACTCATCTTTAGTGTTTTTACATAGTTATAAAGTAAGTGTACCACCCAAGCAATTATAATTAGTTAGGAATGTGTAATTCAATTAGTACTTCAATTAAGTAATTGTAGTTTGAGAGAGGATGGATATTAATGTGCACATACACAAGGTGAGAAAAATCTTTTGCTACACAGCTTGTAAAAGAAAATAGAAAGGGTCGAGGAGAGGAAAAAAACTCTTTAACTCAAGCTATTCCCAAGCTGTCACTCATTCAAGTACTGAGCAGGCCCATCCTGGGAGGGAGGGGCCTAATTAGTCAAATAACTGAAATTAGAGTGCCTGACAGACACACAAACATGGTAAAAACAAGCTTTCTCTACACAGCTTACAAGACTCAAACCACAAGTTTGATGACCCTTTACTAATTCAAATCGGATCATGTACTTACAACGATCGGCACAGGTGATACCAATAGGTAAAGGGTCATCAACTTGTGGTCTATACTGGTTTAGTCTCCCTCATTCTCCACAGGGAATCATTATAGTCAGCTGAAGTATATAATTCCATAAAATGAAAAAGAAGTATAATTTGATATTTAATAAGACAAAAATATGAATAAAAAAAGCATTAACCACAGTGATGATCCTATTGCACTGAAATCATATCACAAGGGAACTGAGTGATGGGAGGATTAAGTTCCTTATATTGGAATTTTCATTTTCCACCAGGTCTCCTACTGGCCTGCCAAACATCAGACAGTCTCCTACTGATCTGCCAAACACAAATACCCTCGTGGCTTCAGACTAAATGTAGTACTTCATTTATGCAGTTGTTCATAAAACTTGAAAGAACAGTTTGAATTTCAGGTGAGGGGGTTCACACATGCAGTATTTTTTTTGAACTACTAAACCTTACCAATTATATATTTGTTCAATTGAAGGCATCAATTTCCCTCCTCAAAGTAAGACATACCAGCACACCACTAAAGCTGCTAACATCAAGTGTATCAATATCTTATGAGATTGTGCAAACACAGTTAGTCAGTCAATCTATCAAGCTCTCAATGTAGAGGTATCCATCTAGTCCTTCCAGCACATCATGTCTGCTTCTTCCTCAGCTGATACCAGACGGCAAAGAAGGGCAAGGAGAAGCCAAGAGAAGCACCGCCTGCAAGGACTGCAAACAGCTGCACCTTGTTCTTTGTCTGGAACGGCATGTTCTAAAAGGGAAGATAAACATGGCAGCCTTTAATAATTAGTACCAGCATCCAGCCACCACACACACACACACACACACACACACACACACACACACACACACACACACACACACACACACACACACACACACACACACACACACACACACACACACACACACACACACACACACACACACACACACACACACAAGCATAGCACAAACTCATTATATAGTCTGCTGAAAAGTAATGTTGAATCAGCATTTCTGATACATCTTTGCTGCAGGCCTAAATTAGCCAACACTCCATGTAGTGCACACTAGGTATCTAACCATTCACCATAACTGGCATTAGCAGTAGCCTAGCTTCCTGAAATTTTACTTAATAACATTTTCTTTTTGTATGTATGTCAATTTTGGTGGGTACATACATGGACATGGCAAATACACAGTCATAGGGTTTCATTTGGGGGGGGGGGGGGGGGGGGGGGGCACCTCCCCTTGGAACCCTTTTGCCCTCTTGGAAATTGTATGATTAAAATTAAAGCATTAATGATGTGTCTAGTGTTGTTCCATTCTATGAATAGATCACAGGACAGCATTTCTACCCACCAGTTTACCTTTCTACAAACCTTTGTGTCAAGTGTTAGTTCAACATTATAGCACTCAAGGCAGAAGCCACCTCAGCCAAGCAAATATTCCCAGGGGAGTCCACACACTAACACCAGGGTGTTCCCCCCCCCCCCCCCAAAAATCCTTAACAATTTATATTAAAGAGCAATACAAGGAATATATAAACTGAGTCTGTTAGAACTGACCATTTAAAACTGACTACAAGTCCCCCCCCCCCCCCTCCAGAATGCCTCACAACCAATTTCAGAAATAAAAAAAGAAATCTGAGGAGCATGCCCCCAGACCTCCCTAGATGTTAGGTGCTATACACCCCCTCCAAGTCAGTACCAAACTCTGAAGTTCC
>OZ017783.1:3284593-3371689 GCA_963969325.1 Lycopodina hypogea | reverse complement strand
GGGGGAGGAGGAGGAGAGGAGGGGGAGGAGGAGGAGAGGGGGAGGAGGAGGAGACGGGGAGGAGGGAGAGAGGGGGAGAGGAGGAGGAAAAGTGAGAGGGAGAAAGGGAAGGAGGAGAGAAAAAATTACTGACAATGCCAGCAGTACAAGGACTTAACTACTCCTAAATTCAATCAATCAGTTTTGGCATTCCCTTTACTATACATCACGTCCCAAGACAAGTGATAATTAGATGTTAGTTAGTGAAGCGCTATAAGACATCAGTCACACCAGCTGTGAGCATTAGGACATTTAGCCACCAACTGGAATCTCAGCCTCCCAAAGCCATTACTTCACAATGATTGGATCAACATGTGTAAACAGGTTGCAGACACCTTCTAACATCTCCTTCAATGGAGGTCAATGATCCAGGTGATACCCTGATGATTAAAAAACAAATGGATCAGCAGCTGCCCAGTGTACAAGTGTACAAAGATCTTTACTTAATGGACTCAAGTAAGTTATAAGAACCCGGGGGCTAATGCAAAATATCGGATTTTTTTTTTGTGTGGCTGAAATAAGTTCCTTGGGCACTCCAAAATAACATAAAAATTCAAAAAATGCGTTCTTTATGACAAAAATAGGCTTTGTTTCACTGCAATTCACATCCTGTAAAATTGATATCCTGTTGTGGTCTAATTTTGGTTATGGCACTCATGATGTCAGAGTAGGATCCTGCTACAGCAGTGCCCTGCATGGATAGTGTGTTTTCTGATAGTTCTGATACAAGTTTTGGTGATCTCAGCCTATCCTGCTCATTTTCCCCAGTTGAGGAACATAGACAAACTCCAGAAGTTGAAGCCAGCAAGTCATTGGCAGGATCCCTTGCAACTAGCACCGAAGGTGATGGTGACTCACTAGGTGGAGGGAGACTGGGAAACAGTGTGTAGTAACCAATAAGCTGTGTAGCTGGCTACTTCTGTTTTGTGTGTAGGTGTCAGCGTGGGCGGGCACTGTGAACAAATGAGCATCGGCAGGGAGTGTCTTTGCTGGCAGGAAGTAGGTGCCACCTCCCAGAAAATGATGGATAGTGGCAATGAGGTAGACTGCATCACTGACCATGAGGGTTTACAGGCTGTGTGCCTGAACCCATAAGTCATACAAACAGCTAATTTCAGTTATAGGCAACACTAAGGTGAACTACCAGATACAATTGATCATGAGTATGATGAAACATATTGAGTTGAGTTGAGTTTATTATATTATGATATTTAGGAGGTACCAATTCACTGCTTATTGCCAACTTACATCTTGGTGCTTTATATCTGTTTATTGCAGAATCCTTTCATCTTATGCTGGATTTGAATATCCTTATCCAGGGACAGATTGGATTAATGCATTACTATGTGACTAATTCATAACAAGTATAGGGAAATAACATTGATGATAATTGCTAAATGATAACGGATAGAATTATTTGAGTATAAATCAATTTCTAAGTCCCTGTAAACCCTCATGGTCTCACAGTCTACCTCATTGCCACTCTCCAGCGTTTTCTGGGAGATGGCACCTAGTTCATGACAGCAAAAATACTCCCTGCTGATACTCATTTGTTCACAGTGCCTACAGGCAGTAGGTCACCCATCCAAGTGTTGAGCAGGTCCAACCATGCTTAACTTTCAGCTTCGCTTCCGTAAGTAATTTTAATTGAAATTAAAGTGTCCATGAAAAAATTGATATGCTGACACACACAAGGCGAAAACAAAACAAGCAATTCACTATACGGCTTGTAATAGCATGGTAAAGGTCTAGTACGTAATGTCCAGCTAGCTGCAGAAACAAACAAATACATGTTTTTTGCTGCAGAAGTTGATAATCTCTCTCTCTCTCTCTCCTTCTTCAGTGAAGATGGTCTGAGGGAATTCTCTCACCTCTAATCTGCTTCGAGCTACCGCTAGCCAATCATGAGGTCAACTGTCTGGGACTGTCGCACTCACTAGCAAATTAACCAATGGCTATGCTGTGATACTACAATCGTCTCTACAAGCTACACACAAAGCTAAGGAAGAATACCAGAGGACAAGACTCCTGAGCTAGCAGATAAGGCTCTTCAAGATGACATGATACTAAGCCAAGAGGAAAATTAGGCCAACTTCAGCATGCATATAAACCCACTAACCCCAGCCCCCCCCCCCTTTCCCCGGCACCCACATACTGTGCACACATGTACAACCATTTCTCCTTACCTTCCTGGGCACCATCATGGCGATGGGCTCCACCAGTCCCTTACTGTGCACCTTATAGAATCGCATCACTTCGCACTTGAAGATGTCCAGATGTCTCTTTGGCATGATGCCACAACCGCGCTGAGCGTCCTTGCTCTGGTACATGGACAGGAAGAAGACAAAGGGAGCTTTGTCTGTCACCTCAAAATACTTGATCTGAGTGTCTCCCTACAGCAGAAAACCAGAGGGAGAGGAGAAAGAATTGTTACAATGTGTCTCACAATAGTTGACCTGAGTATTGCTGCTTACACAGAACTCACTAACATTAAGTTTCAACGTGTCGTATAGAATCATAGGATGCATGTTTGGTAAAGGTCAGTTGAAGAAGTTTGACAATAGACCAATAAAATGTGCGCTGGACCAACACCACACTGGGTTGAGGCAGGTTGAAGTGTGTTGACAATAGCTCTATGGGGACACACACTGGACCAACACCACACTGGGTTGAGGCAGGTTGAAGTAGGTTGACAATAGCTCTATGGGGACACACACTGGACCAACATCACACTGGGTTGAGGCAGGTTGAAGTAGGTTGACAATAGCTCTATGGGGACACACACTGGACCAACACCACACTGGGTTGAAGCAGGTTGAAGTAGGTTGACAATAGCTCTATGGGGACACACACTGGACCAACACCACACTGGGTTGAGGCAGGTTGAAGTAGGTTGACAATAGCTCTACGGGGACACACACTGGACTGCCAAGGAGGGTTGCGGGTGTATCTAAAACAAACTGCCAAGGGCTATAGAAAGTCTGCAATGAAAAAAAATCTCACAATATCTACTCAAATATATTCAAACAAATAAGCAATTCAGACATGATCACGATAAATCTCACCTTCCCTACGATGTACACCATCTTGGTGCTCTCGTCCCAAAATGGAAAGAGGACGCCAGTCCCCGTATCAATATTGGCAATGTTGAGGGGTTTGGATAAGTTGTCTGGGTCCCAGAGGGCATATTGCCGTTCACTCATTCTAGTGAATCCAGTTGTGAAGATCTTGTTTGTTGTCCCACAGAAAATAGCGCGAGAAGGTTTGGTGCCCTCGTGACCTTTACCCTCCTAGAGAACACCAAGGGAAGAAGTCAACACAAAGCAACTGGCAACCAATATTAGTACACACACTCCGGCCAGCAACCTTGAGACATTCGTTGTCTGAGCAACCATTAATGAAATGACAAGCTGTTGTCACAGAGCTTACAACAGACATAGAGACGGGGGGGGGGGGGGGGGGGGGGCATGGTCTGGGGACAATAGCAAAGAAAGACCATCAATTGTCCAGCTGCTGAACCTTGCACCATTACATGGCCCTCACTGGAAGGGATACAAGCACCTGGTCAACTGGCAGACAGGTCTATGACCAGTGATACTCACTACATGAGGGACTGATGATAGCTATAGCCAATAAATATTCCAGATGATGGTGGCCTGCCAGACCATTGTGCTTCAAAAGTTCTGGGAAGGAATCCTATTAATGCCCACCTTGAACAAGTGTCTCCAGCTAAACATGCTTGATTTATGCACTTTTCAAAGAAATAGAGTTGCCAATAAGCAACAGCTATTGATACCCTTTGTATAGTAATATTAACATGTTGAAATATTTCTAAGTGTTTGAAGAAAAACAAACACCAGATATACATGCATACAAAATACACCATACACATATTATATAATACATATAATCCATGATGCTAAATAGTATCAATCCATCTGTCAACCATGTACCTGCACAACAGCTCCAGTTCTTGGATCAATGATCCGAAGCTTTTTGTCTTTGCAAGCAGTGGCAATCAGAGAGCCATTGTAGTTCCACGAAATGGAGTTGATCAAGTCCGGGAAGACGGAGCAGTTCATGATCTGCTCGCCATTGGACGTGTTCCACAGGATGATGTTTGGGTCACACCCACAGGACAGCAGAATGTCGGACGCACTGGGATGCCACAACAAGAATTGCACCTAGCAACAGTGTGTGTGTGTAGGGGGGGGGGGGGGGGGGGTTACAGTGTGCCATTGTGCAAAGGAATCTGTAGGAATATGTCACAATGCCGCAACTGTCTAGTCCATTGCCCAGAACAATCCTTACTACAATGTTAGAGAGTGTAGAAACACCAATATGGAGCTGTATGTGCATGCACAACCAGACAATCAAACAATGGGCGTGCCCACCACCAAGTGGTTCAGTAACAAGTCTGCACTCAGTCAGGACACCCTACAGGAATGCACTCAGTCGGGACACCCTACAGGAATGGGTGCAGTCGGGACACCCTACAGGAATGGGTGAAGTTTCATCGCTAGCCGTGAATTGGTGGAGTTGATATTTCTTTGCTGGCTAAATTTTATTGAATGGAATAAGGAACCATCTTGTAGTAGACAAGCTGTCTCTGTTGGCCACACCACATCTGCAGCATCAGCATAATCACTTAGCCGTCCATCTAGAATCTTCCCGCTGCCAATGGTTGGGAGAATGTCGTTAATGAAAACTTCAAGAGAACAAGGAGCTGTGTGGGTAGTAGTTAGTCTTGGAATCTTGTGCAAGTACACAGCATTGCCATTGTTAGAATAATTGGACCATAAAATACCATCAACTGCGGTAGGTCTGTGACAATCAGGACAAGGGCCACTCGGGCAGTTATCCAGTCTCAGGGTGCATATGCAACCACCCACGGGCGTGGTCTATGTTTGCAATCAAAGCTTCCACACACTTTGAGCAATGTTCACAGCATTTATTTCCTGTAGTGCTCAGAATACAGCAGCAAATAAAGAGTGCCCAGAGACCAAGCTGAGCACTGCCATGACACAGATAACAGCATGATGTCACCAAACAGATATGTCAGCAATGCCCCTCTAACCTTTAATTGGATCAGCAACTGCATGCGTGCCTCACTCTATCTAACCTTCCATGGCACTTGCTCTGGAGTACCTCTGCTAATCAAGTGGAAGAGTCACATGACAACAATACAGCTGGTATAGACAAGGTCACATGACATTTTAATACTGTGTTGACGATTGACACCACCCAAGACATTCACCCTCTCTTGCACCACACACTCTGGACTGCTGTCCTCCCACCTCTTAGTCAGCACAATACCAACTAATAATTAACAACAACCACAAGACACAAGTGCTCCATCCAAGGTTTGATTGGTGCAACTCTCCAAGTTATCTTCACTGAGAGATCAGGTGATGTGCACACCAGCCTATCCAACACCCTCCCTATAATACAAAACCAGATCACGTATCAGCACACACACACACACACAAACACACACACACACACACACACACACACACACACACACACACACACACACACACACACACACACACAGTGCATGAACAGATTGTGTGTCATCCAATTAGCAAGATGAGAACTCCAGCAAACATGTGTGCCCGATGTTGGGCTTCATACACACGTGTCCCTGTGTAGAACAGGCCAACCAGGGCTACAGGAAGATCCAGAATCTTGTTTCAAGTTGATCCTTTGCCCAAACAACATCGCATCTTCATATATTGACCATTTTATCAATTTGGGATCAGTATGGAGGAAGCCTATCCCAAAATGCTAACATTGGGAAGATAAATTGATAGGTAGATAGACATTTCACTAAAGGATGCAAAGTTGATAAATAACTGCCACACTCAGATACTTCTCTAGCCGAAGCAGGTGGTCCTAATCTGCACATAGTAATTATGAGAGCTAGGAATTTAAAGGTACCGAGAGCTTGGCTAACAAAGGAAAGAAATGAAGGAAAGAAGAATGATTAGCTTTCATGAGCTTGCAGTGAAGCAACACTTACTGATGAAGGACAAATAAAGTCTTGCGTTTGTGAACGGCCGACAGATATTTCTGCATATGTAACCAAATGGTTGCCAAGCAACTGACTGGTCCACCATTTGACTGGAGCAGGATCTATGTGAGATCTGCCTAAGGTGTTATAAGCTTATTCCACACTCCTCTTAAGTGGATTGAAGGTATAAAGACTATTTTAAACTCCTCCAAGTGAATTTAACGTTTATGGCATACTTTGAACTTCCCCAAGTGGATTATAGTTATAAAGCTTATTTCACACTCTTTGAAGTGGATTGAAGGTATAAAGCATGTTCTAAACTCCTCTAAGTGGATTCAAGGTGGTTGAATGGATGGATTAGACCAGAGCTTAATCAAAGTGAAGGCTTTGTTAGCCAAGTTTCCGGGGCAGCCAACAGTAGGTGGAGTGGTCAAACCAAGATGGCTACGACCAACAAGTTAGGTACCTACAAGAAGATGAGAAAGTCAAGCAACAAGCAGGGGAGGGACGAGTGTAACAAAAGGTTAGCTTCCTGCACAGTAGAAACAAATAATTTCGAATACCAACAAATCACGCCTGAAGGTTCTGGGTAAACCCACACACCATCTCCATAGAAGGACATGGTTAAGGAGAGCACAACTTGATACCTTCCAAGTGGCTGGAAGCAACTTACAACGAAAGCTTATCCTAGAGACTGGAAAGATATCTTTAATTGTTTACCACACTCCCAAACTTTGGCCTCCTAATTGGTACTTACACTTAAATGGGTACAGGCACTTATAGAGAGAGAGAGAGGAACAATCAGACAGGGGTGCAAACCACTTAATAATAATTTAAAAAAAGGCGATAGTGACATATACCATATCTAGTCTCTGGTTGCGACCTATTATTGGCTGGGTTGCTGCAGAAGGTCACAAATGGAAAATAAGTGTGGCACATGTCATGAAGACACAACTGGTCGCATTGAACTCAGCCACCTTATCCATACTAGACACTTTATATTACATAACATATATACCACATTATGTGTGTTTACTTCCAAATATCCAACCATATTGCCACCAAGTCAACAAACACCACACATGACCTGCAAACAGAGCCTGAGAAATTCTCTGACTGTGGGTGGGTCACAGAAACACAGCAACAACCCAACTACACTTTGGTGTCTCAAGGAGCGGAGGGCAAACAATTCCTTCATGTCGATCACCAGGCAACCCTTCTACAAGACACACAAACCACACATACCTTTTAATGGCCTTGATCTGGTAACTTGAACTTTGTGACTAAATTGTCATTTCCCAGCGTACCCCATTACAAATGTTTTTCTTTAGTACACATGATATACACATTGTGCGAGTCCGAATATTGTTTTCCCCATTTCAGATAGCAACCTCACAAGGTTCAATTAACATAGCAACACAGCACCCAATGCCGCCATGTTGCACTATGTCTATTTTCCAGCACTCACTCACTCACAAGTGTTAACCCACTCTGGACAATACAAAAATAGCTCAACATACTTTCTTTTGGTGGCCAGATAAGGTCCTAACTGCACTGTCAGCATGTACATCTCGGGTCAACATGTCATCGGTGATGTTCCAAATCATCACGTTGCAATCCTCAGAGCAAGAGGCAATCTCATTCTCGTTGAAAGGGTTCCATGCTATGTCCAGCACACCACTCTTATGGCCAGACACCTTCGGGTAGTTGATGTCAAACCTTCCAACCTGTAGGAGAGGGGGGAATAAACAGTCTATGACATATATTATAGGACGGGTCACTATTATAAGGGATGTTACCAGAGGCAAACCATTATAGCAGGGTGGGTGGTATGGTGGGGCACTGTTAGAGAGAGGAGCCATTGTTTGAGTGTGGTGATTATGAGATATTTTAAAGACAAATAAGCCACATCTCCACATATCTATAATGACTTACCCGGTCCAGACGCATCACTTGGAAAGCCCCTCCTCCTTGTTGTTCCAGCACCACGGCAACATACTTACTGTTGACACAGCACATGTTGCTTTCGTTAGGAGATTTAGTGATCCGGATGTTGTCATAACATTGGTCCCGCTTGTTTGGCGTGCCAAACACATGACGGTACTTGCTAGATCTCACGAACCTAGACATCTCTGCAGGTGCACGAGGAAACTGCGGGTTGAGGGAAGAGAACATGACTAACAAAGGACATCTTATGACGCAGTAATGAGTCATCTATAACAGCACCCAAGCTTCATGGCTAAATGCCCCCCACCCCAACGTGTGACAAACCAAGACATATACCAGATTAGGAACAGCATCATTGCGGAATGTGTCAGCACTTTTAACATAACTTCAGGGTTCTGTGATACACCTTCAAGATTGAGACACAATCTTTATGTAATTCTCAAGTGTACATACTTAGCATCAGGGTCGTATCCAGTCACTCACTGTGCTGCTTGCTACTCTGAATATTTCCCAATTTCATGACAAATCAGCAACACTGCTGCCAAATAATGCTGCACATGCAACCCTGTTCCAAACAAATGTGCTTTCCAACAGAAAGTGTATGGATCCATGAACCCAGGCTAAGAAAGGACGGACTAAAACAAAACCTGTCTGTTTTTTGTTTTTGTTTTTTTTTGGTTCTATTTATGGATCTAGTTTTGAATTTTAAGTTTCAATATGACATATTTCTTTTTAATGAAATGTTAGTAAATACCAGTAACCGTTCTAAATAAAGAACCGACAGGTTAGAAACAGGAAAAATACAAACGAAAAAAAAGAAAGAAAAAGATTACATGCAATTTCAGAAGTGAGTTCAGAGATTAATCAATTTGACATAAAAGATATAATTTACAATTTCTTCCTGTGTGTTGGAAAAAATTTGGTATCCACTTCTGTAAAGAGAAAGTGGTTCAAGTGGAACCTCCTAGCATTTCACTAACAGTAACGATCTCATTGATCAGTTCTCCTCAGAGAGCATGTAGTAGCTTTATAGATGCCCTGCAGGCAAAAACCATTACGAGCACTAATGGATAAATGATTCCCATGAAAAGCTTCTTAAAACATTGTTGAACATAATCAATGTACACTCGTGTCCTCAATGGCTTTTGAAGAAAATCCAGCACTAATACATCTTAACAATGTACATTCTATTGGGGTTAGTACCACAGCTGCCACCAAATTGGAATGTACAGGCATCACTATTAGTTGATGGTTTAGTAGGGACTTGAATATTCCACATTTGCAGAGCTAAAAATCATGTCTGCAGTGAAGATGAAGCAAAATGAGCAGGAAACCCATTCAACTTGGTCACTTTGAATACTTCCCCCCTCCATTAATTGGGTAACATTTTGCTCTGACTAGTGACACAAATTGAGTATAGCTCATCCACACACTACAGGATGCTGAAGCCAAGTCGTCCATATAAGGGCAATGTGTTGTACATAGTTCAAAGGTCACATAGCATATAATTTTTTTTGAGGATGAAGCTACAGCGTTCCCTTAACCATTGCCAAGACCAAAGGCACTGGCAAGCTTGCAAGTAGCATTCCTGACGTGAAAGCATTCCTAAGGCATACGTGTGGCTGTTCTTCCGGCTAAAACGCTGCAAGCAGTATGTGGTTATTTTAATAGCTAAAACTTCATGTAGCTCATTAATTAGAAGCCCTTAATCGCATCTTATCTGCATCGTGAGTGCTAGTTAGGCTCGAAAAATAAATGTGTCTTAGAATGCACAGGAAGGATTAAAAAGTTCTAATCATGAGCAGCGTAAGGAGTGGCCATGCACATGAGATCAGACAACACGGCTTCCGTAGTCATAGAGGTCCACCTGCACTAAACCAGGTGGATGGGTGGGTGAAAGAGAGATAAAACTATTAAAATGTTCCATTTCCATGGCATCAGGTATGAAAGTCTACAGGTAAAATAAATCCCTGGATTGGACTACAGCAGGAATACCATGTGGCACTGATCCCATTCCAGTACTAAAATTACTTTTATGCATGCTCAAGTCAAGGATATAGCATTTCTAGGCCAATGTCCACAGTTCTTATTGCTGACATCAATTTAGTCAACACCACACTCACACACAAGATTACAAAATGGTTAGCACAATCTATATAACACCCTAGACACAACAGTCTTTCTAACTTAAAAATAAAACAATAAAACATGTGTTCTGCACCATTTACTACCATTCTATCACAACGTGACCCAATGGGCCTAGCAAAAAAAAAGAAAAGAGAAACCATCGAGACACGCTTTATCTACAATCCCCAATGGAAACGGTGGCTCCATCCTCCAGCCAAGGTGGCTGCACTGAAATTTAACCATACCTTAGTTTTGGATTACTTGTTCAGTTTCTGATTGTGGAAGGGTCCAGCAGTTTCAGGTTGCCGTAGAGGCTACAGGCTTCTAGCGTGGAGTGGGCGAATCTACCACCAAGAATCAGAAGAACGGGTCAACTTCAGAGATCGCTGCAAACCAACAATTGTTGCTGTCCTCAACTCCCCGTCCAGTGCGGCGAACAATCGGTGCAAACTTTACCTTATATGGTCACAATGGTTCCCAAAAAGTGTTTCATAAATACAGTGCTGGACTGGAGGGTGTGCTTGAAATGGCAAATCCGGCGGAAACGTTACTTTGTACAAGGTGTAATGGTGGAGTGTAGATAATAAAACGAGTGAGATATCTTGAAAGCGGAAACTATAATGTCTGGTGGTACTACGTCCTCCTCGGGCTTAGCCTGGGATGCTTTAAAGACCGCTATCCATGAAGCTTTTTCGTCGGAGAAGGTAAATATAGATGAGGTGAAACAGTTGATGAGTACCTATGTGTCTAGGAGAAGTGACTGGGCTGAATATGAGAATTTTGACAAGCACAGGTTAGTGAGAATAGACAGGAGAAGTTAGTTTTACCATGTGTTGCCAATACAACATCTGTTAGTACTTTCAGGTTGAATTATTGATACAGAAAGTAAAATATTAATGCATTACTGTTGGAATGAATGACAGGCAGGAAGTAACTTCACAGAAGTTTTTCCCAAAATTATCCAAAGATGTACCTTTATATATAGCTTATGACAATTCACATTATTGTTTGCACACTCCTCTAAGGAGGATAGCATTTGTGTTCTCCATACTATCTTCTTTCTAGTGAAACCTATTGTCTGTAGTTTTATTAACTGTTACTTCTTCACCTCTAACCTCATGGTGAATTGTCTCCATGGTTATATCTGTTTAATGAAAAAAGAGAAGCAGAATCCAGGAACTAGTGACAGATAATTCATGTATCTTCTACAATTAAGGTCACTATGGTTTCCCTTCCATTTTTGGTTGTCAAGGCAGCACCAATGTTACTGACATTCAATGCTGTAGGCATCTACTATGCAAAGTCTGAGGTGAACCAGGAATATGATATTTGGTCCTTGGGATGTCCAGTTGTGTATTTGCAGGGCCCAGTATTCCTCCCATGGAGATGACGGCCATTACATATAATTGTAGACCATGAGGGAGACCAGATCCATGGGAGCAAAGATCAACATGTGAATTAGTATTAAGGACATACGTATGAGGCATATCCATATTTACAACAGTGAAAGTAAAGCAAGTTACGAGACCAACCCTGACAGTGGCAGGTAGCATGTGACATTGTGAACTGAGGATTCAATGTGGGTTGATTGCAGGAAGGTTTTGTTGATAAAAAGTGGCTTTTCCGTAACCTCTGAGTGTGGTGGTCCTGTGTGTAGGCTCAATACAATGTCTGTATAAGGTTGTGATCAAGGGAATGGATACATCAAAGTGATTGATCTCATCGCACTTGACCACGGACCATTGTAATTACCTGTTGGCCAGATAGCCACCCACCCACCCACCCATGCCCTGTTCAGTCTATCATAAGTTACCACACACACACTCTCTCTCTCCTCCCTACTTGCTGGTGTATGGCCTTTGATTGTTGCTGCCCTTAGCTAGCACGGCATGATCATACTTTATGGTCAGTCTTGAAAAGGAAGTTTCAACCATTTCCTATTTCTTGTCCAATGAGCGATTAGCCGGCACTGGTCTTAGAGACTCTAGTGTCCTAGCCAGCGAGTGTGACCTTTACCAATTTGATGGCACACCTAAGTACTGGTTCCTATCCTATCCTATCACCACTTCAAGCTGTATTGAGCCTTCTTTGTTAAGAGAATGATTCTGCAGTTTCATTGCATAGCTGGATTTAGTCCATGTACCACAGCTGAATCTACAATACTAAACCACACCCTTTTACCTCTGATTGGCCAGTTGATAATGTCTGGTGTGTATTAATCATGGTTGCCAACAAGAATGCGTGTGTGTGTGGGGTTTGGGTGTGAATGTGTTATTAAGTTTTAAGTATGTGAAGCAGAGGATAATTTTTTTTTTTTTTAATTGGAGCAAGATTTCATATATGAAGTTTTAAAAAAATCATGGTTGGTGACAAAAATCTGTGTGCGTGTGTTGCTGTCGACAGGCCATCATTTGGTGTTAGATCTATAGATTAAGAGGGTAAGGAATACATTCCTCTTTTTTCTGCTGCCAATGAATTTATATTCTGAGTTTTATGTTCTATTTGATTTGCTGGTGTATGAGCACTTGCTAAAGACCAGATTGGACTATTTCAGGGTCCAAGCATTGCATAATTTACAGTTGAAGTGTGTGAAGAGGTGATAATGCCTCTGTTAAGTTGGTTCCGTCCAGTGTTTGTGCAACGATTGATGCTAGCTCTTGCCTCAATGGCTTGCTTGCTTCTGTTGTGGTTGTGTGTAGGTACACAAGGAATCTAGTCGATGAAGGCAATGGCCGCTACAACCTAATAGTCCTGTGCTGGGACTCTGGCCAGGGGAGCTCCATCCACGACCACGCAGACTCTCACTGCTTCATGAAGGTGTGTGGGGGTTCATACATGTGTAGGCATGTGTCTTCCTGTGTGTACCTTTTTTTGTAGATATATTTATTTTTTTGTGTGGTGTTTTATGATATCATGTTTTCATGTGTCCATATTTGGTTGCTATTTTCCTACAACTTCCCTAAGCAGTGTCATAGGAATACCTCAACTTTCAGTAGGTGTTAGTTGCTGTTATCATTTCTTTGATCAGTATCCTTCAGGCATTATGAGTGCAGAATATTGAGAGAAGTAATTGTGTTTTCTGCCCTTGTGTCTTAGATTTTGTACCTGAGAGGACGACCTCTGGGTCATGTGATCCTTGGAACCACTGATGCTGCATTGTACTATATTTCACAAGTGCATACCAGCTAGGCTTAATAATGGCCTTATTGATGACTATTCCCTCCCTCCCCTCCCCTTCCCCAAGTGCTCCCATCACCATCCCTTCCCATGTTCTAGGATGTCTAGATTTCCAGTTAGATTAAACCAGAATGGTACATCCAAAGTAGCCGTCACATGTTTGCTCAATGTTGAGAATTCTAGACCTTCTGGTCCAGAAGGTCTAAAGAAGTGTGTATTTCCACACAGAACAGATTTAAGAACTGGAGGGGGGGGGGGGAGTGGATTAGGTATGTGTGCAAGAAATTCAGGAAGAATGCATATGTGGAGAGGTTGTCATCTTCTTGTGAGGTGCTCCAACTCTTTCTCTTCTTCTGAGATGGGTGAGTTCACCCCCAGGGATAGCTGCCAGTTCCTTTTGTATCACCAGATGAGCTTGCAGACTGACTGAGAAATGTAGCAGTATATAACCTCTACAATAGCTGAGTGAACATTTCATCTCTCAGTACGCTGTGGAAGAGATGGGGATGTTGAACAGGAAACGTCTGCTCAACACTGCTGCCCTGCATCCATCCACTTTCACCCTGCATCCATCCACTTCCACCCTGCATCCATTCACTTCTACCCCGTGTCCATTCATTTCCACCCAGCATCCATCCACTCCACTCAGTTGCTGCTTAGGTACAGCAGAAATGAAAGCCTCCAAACCTGATGAACTATTATGTTGTATTTCACAGGATTTTGCCATGCAACTGCAAGAAGTCTTCTAGATGAGGTTTCTTCTCACCTGGATAAAAACTATCGGCTGGGATTTTTAACAAATGGTGGCAGGAATAAGAGAGATCAAAGGGGGAGGGGAAATTATGTGCAAGCTTTCAGACTCTATTGGTTGAAATTTAAACAGTTGTACTGATTTTATCACACATCACATTTGCAACCATTATAAGTGCATCAGTTGTTGTCCATTCATGGCCATCTGTAGAAACACCAAATGCTATCTTGAATACTTTTGTTCTGAAATGTAAACTGATGTATCTCAACAGGGGATGAGTGGTATCTACAGCACCAGAGTGCAGAACATACCGTGCATTCACAACTAATTGATTCAGCCAACGCCCTTGGATTGTTCCTGCATATTTTTGTAACTCAAGTCTCTTTGTGTTTGATGACTGTGAGCTTGATTCTGAGCATCTGATTCATTGTATTAAAATTGTATCAGTGATGTGCACAATTATCACTCCACAGATTCTCCTCCTAATATGGAGTTAGTGTTGTGTTAGTTAATTCAATTAGAGAAAATTATTTCTATCCAATTAAACCTGAATAACAACTACATCTCTATCGAAAATGAATTAATTTAGAAGCACTTTTTTGACTTAAGAAAGCCCACAAAAAAATCAGTAAAATAATTATGCATTGTGTATAGATGGCAGGATTTTATTGAACTATCACATTGGTCTTTGGGTTTTGGTATTAACTTGATATCAATCTGTTCTTTACTTTGCTGAGATCAACAGCAGCATATACAGAAGGACCATATCATTGAATTAAGAGCATACAGAGAAGGACCATGTCATTCAATTAGGCAGCACTGAAGTAGGATGTGGTAAGCCGCATGTACCAAACCACAAGGTGTAATTTGGCCACCAGCAAGACCACTAGTGTTCTGCGTGTGTATAGATGACTATTAACTTCTTGAGTCTGGAGAAAGGGATCAAGAAGAATGTGTCCATGTCCTTACATGTTCTATTAGCTCTTGCCCTGCCTTGCCCTGTAGGTGTTGCAGGGCGACCTCAGTGAGACACTGTACGAGTGGCCAGAGACTGCCAGTCATGCAACCACTCCCTGGCAGGATGAGAAGGAGGGAGGGAGTCCCATGGCGCTGCTTGGCAACTGCACATATGGGCTTGATGAGGTTGCCTATATCAACAGTGAGTGTCTCTGCTGGTGTGTGTGGGGGGGGGGGGGGGGGGGTGGGGTGGGTGAAGGGGGGGGGCATCCATTTGTGGTAACTTGTGGTTCATAAGTGCCATGTAGTTGTCCTAGTATTTGTTGATGGTAAGGCTACTCTGGTTGCATGGAGGTTAATCTCTGGCACAAACACATGGGGGCATTTATTGGGATCTGTTCTGCAATGCCACCCTCTCTCTGCTCTGTGAACATCTGAGGAGCGTGTTGTGCCAACTTCCATCAATGGCCCAAAGAACATAGTTGTGAGGTCATCAACTGATGCCATGGCAACTGTGAAGATATGGCTCACGTTGACAGAATGTGAATTATGGTGTTTGCATGCAATAGCCCTATTCCAAATTGCACACGTATTAGTTGACGTCCAGCCCATATCCTCCCCATGAGGTCCCTGGCTGAGTATGTCTCCTGTGCAACTCCTTTGTGTGGCCTCTAGAGTGTGAATTACTTGCTGTCATCCCTCCACTCTGTTTCTTCCTCTTCCAGATTCCATCGGTCTCCATCGTATAGAGAACCAATCCCACACAGACTGTGCTGTCTCTCTTCATCTCTACTCCCCACCAATCAGAACCTGTAATTGCTACGAGGAACGCACTGGAATCAGTCACGAGTGTACAGTCTCATTCTATTCCGCTGATGACTGTAAAACAACCGAATGAAGAGCTATACAAATTTCCCACCTTTCTCATGCAAAGTTTTATACCTTGCTGTTACAAACACTTAAGATTGCCTGTTCATGATTTGTCAAGAACAATAAGTGTTTGTAAGAATAAAGACTGAGAAATATAATCTGTTATGTTTATATCATCTACTTGCATTCAATCTGCTTATTACTTTTATGTGATACTGTTCAGTGTTCAATAACTATTTCCCTCCCGAAATATTCTCTCAACTTTCCTCCGACTACCTCAGTGTTCCACTGTGAAATGTCACCCCCCTCCTCTGTAGCTGCGCTGAATCTATCCAATGTACATATCCCCACTTTAATACAAAATAATGCACACCTTATTGTCACAAAACAGACTACAATATTGCATGGACTCAACTTGGTATTGACTTGTTCAGGAAAGCCTCAGGTTCAGTGTTCCTATAGGCTTGCCCAAGGAAATACTCCGTTGTTATCTCCAACTAGCTTGGCATGTTCTGTGTGTAGTTTGTAATTAATGGAGGACTTAGAGTGCTGTTTCTTTGTGATGAGGTTTGTTGCTGAAGCCCTATGTGCATGCCTGTCAACAACTGAACAGGGTATGTGGAATGATGACTGATGTTGGATGAAAGGATTTGACTTCAGCCAACTGACTGTGCTACAAGGAATCACTTGATGTTAACCAGGAGAACTGAAGGACTCACTAGCTGTTCATATCCACCCATCCCATCAGAGAGAGAGAGAGAGAGAGGGAGTATGTGTGTTAGTGGTGCGTAATATTATTTCTTCAAGCTCATTGTTTTGATCAGTGGCCCCACCTTAGCAGTGAGTAGAGTGAATTTCATTCAATACTGAGAAAAGTGTGACTGATTTCCTCTTTCAAGTGTTTTTAAATGATTTCTCATGATAATAATACAATACACTATCACTGGGACTGAGAGAAATTCTGTGGCGAAGAGCTATTCCTTGGAGATACAAATGACAAATTTTGCTGTACCAGTTTTAAATGTCCGATAACAATGGGAGGGGGAGGGGGGGGAGAGAAAATTGAATTGTTTAAAGTTGTTTTTGGCTCATTGTCAGGATTTTCTCTGTCAAATAGTCTGACATGATTGAAAACATTGGAACACTTGATTACATGAATGTAGTTCTCATTAGTATTTAACTAACTTGAATTTTTTCCCCATTTCACACCACTTTTAACCCTAAGCTCCCTTGTAACCTGCTTAATTAGATAGAAATATCTGAACAGTCTGGCCATCCATAAATTAATCAATAATGTGCTATTGTCCATAGAGTACCAAATTCCATGATTCATAAAGATTTACAGAAAGGAACCATAATACTGTATGTCAATTATCCCCAACTGCACTTCAATGCTATCATACGGGAGAGGATTTTAAACATTTCTGTGCATCTGTGTCTGTTTGACAGTTTCCTAACTCCTTCCACAGTTTTGCACCAATTTGAATTGAAATTTTTTTACTGTGTGGTAAACCCTGTCAAAATAATATGCATAAAAAATTTTCCAAAAGTGGCACCCTTGGTGAGGAAAACAGAATTTATTTTTCCATGCCAAAAAAAAATGCCCAAGAATTGATCATTAGAGTAGTCCAGGGGAAATATACAAAAACGAGTGATCCCCCACTAAGACCTGCTGCAAATAATGTTTTAGAGAAGGCCTAATAATTGTTTAGAACACTTAAGATGATGTTGAAGTTGTGGTAAAATTTAAAACTTGTTTGTTTGGATACAGTGAAAAGCGCTTGAGTTATAATTGCAGGGTTTTCATTTAGTTACAATCACTTAATTGTAAAACTGAACTCTGGTGTTTCCTAACAGTAAATAATTAGTAAAATATTCATTCTTGAGCAAAACCTGTAAATGTATATTGCCATCCCCCCCCCCCCCCCCTCCCCCCCTCTTTTATCTGAGCTGTTGGGGTATGCAACTTTCTATCTTTGGTAGTCAAAACTGTTGGTAATCTGAACAGAGATGCATATCTACTTAATTATTATTATATCCTCTTTTGTACTTAAAAGATTTCCAACCAATTTAACAGTGCAATGAGGAATGCTCTGTGGGTGAGTATGAAGAAGCAGCTGCCTGAGGTATCAGAGAGGTATTCTCATTCTCAAACAAACTTCCTGGATGTCCAACTAACAGCATGAGAAGAAGTGTCATTGTAAGGAGGTGCCATTAACCATTCTAGCTCAAAAATGCCTACTAGCAGCTTAATTGGTGTTGTGTGTAAGGTGTGACCTAACAGCAAACATCTTATACCCTTAGTGGACAACCCACCCATCTACTTTTGTATTAATATTACATACGTATTTATACATAATAAGCATTTGCAAACAGCAGGTTGCAATTGCCAAATCATATAGATGCATGCAATATTTAGGTTTGTTATAATTCATAAGATAATCCACAGCTGTTTATGACCAGCCATATTATTTCTGCCAAACCACAAGCAATGTTTGGAGAGTCATTGAGACTCGGTATTTGGTGCATTATTGTGGTTTACAACTGAATGCATTCCAGAGGTTTGGCTTAATTATATGGCTAGTAGTAGCAGTAGTAGAAGTAGTAGTGTACACAGTATATTCCCTCACTATTAATAAAGAGAAATGAGCACTGTATGTAGCCAGGCCAATGGAGACCTTAGAATTGGCTCAGGCCAGTTGAGAAATGTAGGCTCTATTTCAATCTTTCATCTAGTAATTCATAATCAGTCCTAGATATAAGCTATAAGAGTACCAATGGCAGGTTATGACAGAAATTGATTTGATAAGGTCAGAATAGTGCAACAAAGTAATAAACAAGGCACAGGGGGGGGAGGAAGATACAAGAGATATCATGGGCTTAGAACCAAGAGCCAGTGATGTGCTGGGTGGGTGAATGCTCTATGCTGTATCCACTGAGATACTGGTACAGCCAGGCTTCATGATCACTGTTGATTAATGAGCTTGATAGCACCTCATCTAGCTATATTGAATTGATTTTGAAGAGGCACAATGTATATTTTGTGGTTGTAAGTTAAAGCATAGAGTAAAACAATGCCATAGAATGATTCCAAAGAAAGGTGTTGATGGCTATATCAAGGTGCATGTGATATAGTACTGTAATACAAAACAGCAAATACAGTATATTCATATTTATTCAACATTTGGAAATTCAGATCAAAAATGGTCATCATTTCTTCACCTTCACAAATACATTGCATACTGCTTTCCTTTGATCAAATCGATCATTTACATCATTTAAATTTAAATGTTCCTGCATCAATATGGACCTAATGTATGACTCAATTCATTCTATGATCCTGAGGCTCCCCTCATTAGAGGCCAGTTTTGCAGGCAAAGACAGACAAATAGTGGTGGGGGGTTCGTAGTTAGTATCATAGTATCATAGTTGAAACTGATTAGTTCCATATAGCTAATCATCTTCATAACTGCTTGAGTGCCACAAAATCTCAGTTTTGATACAGAGAAAAGGAATTGTTATGACACTCAAACACAAAATAGGATATACTAAATAAGAAAAGTTAAATAGTAATGCAAATATGAAATATCTTATTTGTTGGCAAACCTATTAAGATACATATCATAAATCGAGAATATGATTTAGTTATAGGTTGGTTTCAGTAGTGTGTATGCATTAATCTATATTTCACCTGTATTTATATTTTACTATTCTTGGTCTATTGCATTAACATTGTGTGCCAGTGGTTTCCCCTCAACTATGTGATTCTTATATGGCAAACTGGCCTCAAAATCTTAGACACCCTCTAAAAAATTGGCCCATCTGCACCAACCCCCCCCCCCCCCCCTCTCTATTCTGCCCTAACCTTAGCAGTATACAGGTATTCATGGCCTTGTCATTGCATAACTAGAAATAGTTGTCCCTGAAATCAGATAAATCTTTTCACTCATGTAACAAGCTTTCAATAATTGCCAACAAGCAGCTGCAGATTTTGAGTGTTTCTCAAAATATAACAACTCTTTATTCACCCACCATGTTCAGCCAAATGACTAGCAACTACATCTTTATTACCACTAGCAGAGGTACCCACACCCTGTGTGGGACTCTTGCTCTAACAGCCTCAGTCAGGGTAGACAACATTCCTGCAGTTGTCCTGCACTGCCTGTGAAGGAGGCTTCCAGTGAAGGAGGCTTCCACATACTACACCTGTGTGTGTGTGTGTGCAGCTTGTTACATTAGGTCTTTGCTCAACACCTTGAATGCATAGCTGAAACATAAATTTGAAGGAGCAAATGACAGAATCCAGATTATATTTTGTGTAGAGAAAACCAGGAATATTTGCCTTTTCAGTGATTTCATCCAAAAAGAAAAAGAAAAAAAAAAAGAAATTTAGAGTGTTCTTTTCTTTTTCTTGGCCATTATCTCATTAGAATTCTTAATTTGTTTATACGGTATGTTTGATTATTTTTAGTTTGCTATTTTTGACACTTGGGCCTACAGGGCTGAAATATTCAGGGGTTGATGGGGATCACCCATGGTTTTTGGTACCTAAGGATGGTTTTTGGCAAGGTTTGGTGAAGATTTGATTAAAAACCTCTTGTAAGTGGTGAAGGTATCAACTTCATGCATAAGTAACCACCAACTACATCATGAGTACTACGAACTACAATTATGTAAACATGCTCAAGTGGGGTCCAACTGTCTGGGAGGAGATATCAGCTAAACAAATTAAGTAAAATGTCTTTGTTGTCTCTTCGTAGGATGGGTACTTCATTAGGTCAGTAAAACTATGTCCAAACCCCCTTCTCTCCCATTTTTTTCCTTCTTTTTTGAGGCCTGATGGCTGAAGTGACCTGAGGAGGCAGCAAATAAATAATCAAACAATCTCAAATTATTATAAGATATTGTTGTGTTGGTCCTCTGTAAGACTGGTCCTTTTCTAGTCAATTTAAGTTATAGTTCTGTTAGTCAATATGTCCTTTACCTGTTGTAGTATCCCCTTGTCCTGGCCTGGAACACCTCTCAGGAATATTCTTCACGATTAAATTTCCAGGAAAAAAAAGGGGGTGGATGCAATAAGAAATACTATGGAACAGACCATTTTAAAAACGTTTAATTGAAATAGTTGATCCATTGCAGCTTCACTTGCAAGCTTAGGAATATCTTATTACAATTCACGATGTATTTGTCTGTATTTATGTGCAGATTCTATCTCCTTCTTAAGGGCTGGAAGGGGTCTTCTGAAAAATTTCAGGGATAGATTAAGGCACTTCACTGCACTGGCTAGGGCAAGCACTTTGGACAATTTCGGTAAAGGATCATCTGATTGGTATATTTCAAAATCCATAGTTAGGATCTCAGGGTCTGAGTTGGTCAGGTTAACTTGAAAGCATGCAGGTGAGAAGAGAGAGGTTGGGAGATATTTTACAGGAGTTGTTACCAGAGGGTGGGGCTAGGGGAAGCAATTCCTTACAGTATTTCACTCCGTACTTTATTACACATTCACAAGCACAACAAAACCATTTCATTATGTTATTCATGTCAAACACATTTCAATGACACATCAAAACATTCTCTAATTGTTTTCATTTCACTATTTCACTGACTGCATGGCCAATTACACTCCCACTTAATTAATGTCTTGAAGGAAACTTTCGAATGAAAAGATAAATGTAATCATTAATTATCTATTCATATTTTAAATAGACTAGGTACTGCCTCTGTGGTGCAACAGAATCTGGAATGAAGGAGGGGGGGGGGGGGATTAAACATCAACATTAATTTTGGTTGGAAAACAATTCGAATTTAAAATAAATCTGATATCTGAACTATCTGTAGTTAGCCTCACAAAGGATGTACTTTGGTTATGTAAGATAAAGCCTAATTAATTGTAATCTGTGCAAATCAGGAATAATTGGAGGACATGAAGACAAAGGTATATCTGGAAAGATATTTATTATTAAGATACATTTACCTTAATATATTTGAGGAATATTGTAAATGAATGCTGTTAATATACACGAACAGTAAGTTACCACTGCATCAGTTAATTAAAAAATAATAAAATAAAATTATAGCAAATGAAACAAGAAAGACAAGCAAACACTACAACTATTAGCAGATTCTTCTCAGTCAAGCTTCAGACAAAGTACAGAAACAAGTTCCTTTATAAACTTTATCTTCATCAGAGAAATATCTTGCCTTAGTATAGAATGTTCACTACACACATAATGACAGTGTTGGGGCAGTTACACAAGGACACACGAACTTTCAGTGGCTGTGACTTTGGATGGAGCGTTTCCCTCTGAAATACTCTTTACCTCAGCAACAATCTGCACCAATTACAAGACAACAGTCACCAAGGTAATATGCTCCTAGAAAACATCCCTCCTCCTCCCAGTGATATCAAATATGCATGCACATCAGCATGTCGTAAGCTTACTGCATCAATTTTCGGAAATGCTCCAATTTCTTGCTTTGAAAAGATCAAAGTTCCCCCAGCAGTAACCTCAAAATCCCCCGATTTCCCTGCTGTCCCCGTGGCTTTGGCCGTCGGTACCATCTTGCTGAGCTCAGCAGCAAGCTTTTGGTACCGAGGCAGGTACCCTCATCCCCCGCTGCATTGGTGAGGACACGAGAGAATACATGAAAGATGACAACTATGATGTCATACTCACACCTGAGCTGATAGCGGCACTGCGATCATGACATAATCACAAACCATGTTGCAGAGCATGTGACCACCACATGGCAAGTGGTCTGTAATAAGACATTCCGTATTATGTAACGTTTCTTATTTGAAATGACTTGTCAGCACCTGCAAACTATTCTGCAGTAAGTCTTTTGTTTTGGTTATAAAAAAAGATGGAGGGGGAAAGGAGAACCACTGCTACAATCATGCTGACACTGCACTTGTATATTGGTTGGACATGTCCACTACGCAGGCTCTAGGCTGTCAATACGACAGGTCTGGGACAACTTGTTAACAATGTTCTCAACAATCTGAACAGAAAGGGGACTCAATCTTAACATTAAAAATAGAATAAAACCCTGATTAAAGACAAGGCCATCATTGTACCCATGCAACTGGCATAACATACTAAAATTACCAGACCTGACTCTATCACTAGAATCAGACCTTATTATACTTCTGCATTCCATACTCTGTCCTGCAACACCGACTCACTAGATAAATGCTTCACATTCTCTGTGGTCTGAGTTTGGTGTTATTGTGCAACAGAGTAAGTAGGAATCAGTGCAAGTGCATTAGAATCCATTCCAGCTAGTAGAGGGGAGGGGGGAGAAGGGAAAAGTTGGTTGGTTTACTTTGAGGGCAGAGTCATTCACAATGAACATACACAACTTACTGGGACCAGGGCACATCTTTGACCACATCAAATGTCTACACCTGATCCAGCCAGTAAGCACCAGTGTGTATTCTCTCTAATTCAGGATCTAAACTAATACTCTTGTGGAAGAGCCAGGATCCTGGAAGCAACTTGTTTTACCTATTCAAGGTACTACTTCAGATTTTCAGGGTTTAATAAATTTAAACTTGGTTGTTAGAGGTCCCAGAAATTACAACCAATGATGTCAACTACAATGTCAACACACATCACGCCAACGCTTGACTGAGCTGAAACACGCACTGACAGCCGCTCCCCTACACATCAGCAAATGCTAGTACTAAATAAGTTCTCCGGACTCACCAATACACCACATGAACCTCAACCGCAGACATTATTTTCCTCTGAAGACCACAATTAAAGCAACTGTAGAATGGATTCTTTCTTCAAGTACAAATCTGGGTCACAGTCACACGTCTTTTTCCAGAATTTCTCTGGGTGAATAAAAATAGGGTAAAGAAAAATTCAATTCCGAGCGTCTTCAAGCATGACTGTGCGTGACGCCCATTAACTGTAATAAGCAATGAGATTCGTATATGGTATGATAGGCGTATATGGTATGATAGGCGTAATCCTGCTTAAAAACCAGCAACACCGAACAAAACAAATATATATATATATATATATATATATATAAACAATAACAAAAGAAACAAAGAACAACAACAAAAAACCATAATAAAAAGGGGGGAGGCCTAGAGTAATTATACTCTCTGAAAAAAGAAAACATTCTGGATGACAGATTTAACTCCGAGCTGAAACAAAATCTTGAAGTTGAGAATCAACTTTAAGTATCCAAGAAGGATGTGATCATGATAGATCAGATCATGTTCCTGGATGATTAGGGTTGATTCTCAACTTCAAACATTTTGATATTGATAGGCAGGAATCTGCATATTGGACAGTCTAATCTGCTCCTATTCTGTGTCATGTGCACCCTACATCCCTTCAATATTAAAGCTACATTCTGAAACAGGTACCAAAAGAATCAAAATCAAGCTCCAAAGGCCAGAGTTTGGAAAATTAATTTTGATAAGAATTTCTTTTTCTGGTCATGGAATGCTAGAGTGACAAAAAATGGGCATTTTGGGTTGTAATAAAAATTAACTTGGGGAAATAATACTGCAAATATTCCCTTATAAACAACATATTATCCCTATCAGCAATATTTTGGGTGCATGGAATTTATTTTGAAGGGAATTATTAAAGAAAAAATTAAATAAAAAAAAAATTGAAATAATTTGGGTGTTCGGTTGGTAAAATATATGATTCAAACCTTCTAGTTTGAATAGGTGGGTTATGCTGTCTGCTGGCACAAACAAACCGGTTATTCTTTGATAAAAATGGTTTAATGATACAAATAAGCAAGGAACCAGGACCTTGATGAAAGTTTTGGAGGAAATAGTTACACCTATTAGCTATTTTTGTGGCTGCATCAAGAGTTGGTAACCCATGGTAACCCTTCTCATCTCCAAATAACCATCAGCATGACAGGAAATGTTTCGAACCTTGAAATTCTTGACAAATGATTGATCTGTGATTGAAATTGGATTAAACAATTTAGATCAATATTCCAACCTTGCAAGCGAAGCTACAAAGGGTCATTTTGGTTTGAAAATGGAGTTTACTTTCATCATGAATTAATCCTCAGCTGTGTTTACCCAACAAATCTTGTGCAGTTGCACACCAAGTCGGGTATCACTGGGGATGTTTCAAGTTAGTATCCTGAAGGATGATCATGAAAAACTAATAACAGCAAAAACTCATAAATTTCGCCTTGCACTGTGATGAGCTTGAGTGGTGCATTAAAAGCAAATTAATTTTGGTTGCAAAGAATTTAGATCCTAATTGAACTGGAATCCAAACACTATTGCAGTCAGCCTCATGAATATGCATGATAAAAGTTAGAGGCTATATAAGAAAGATGAAAACAAACACGACCAAAAAAAAAAAAAAAAAAAATACTAGTGAAAAAATACTAGTGAAAAAATATAAAACATACATATTCAAAATATTTTCTACAAGTTTGTGTTCGGATGCTGTTCAATGCATAGGAAAAGAAAAAGAAAAAAAGATAAAATAAAAATAAAATTAAATAGTAAAGAAAAAAACAGACAAGCAAACACTACAACTATTTGCAGATTCTTCTCAGTCAAGCTTCAGACAAAGTACAGGAACAAGTTCCTTTATAAACATTATCTTCATCAGAAAAATACCTTGCCTCTAGTATAGAATGTTCACTACACACACACAATGACAGTGTTGGGGCAGTTACACAAGGACACACAAACTTTCAGTGGCTGTGACTTTAGATGGAGCATTTCCCTCCGAAATACTCCTTACCTCTGCGACAATCTGCACCAATTATAAGACAACAGTCACCAAGGTAATAAGTTCCCATTACCCCTCTAGGGGACAGCCCCCACAAGGATACCATGGTACTGAACACACAGACACATCAACATGGCTTAAGCTTACTGCATTAATATTAGGAAATGCTCCAGTTTCCCGCTTGGAGTATATTAAGGTTCCTCCAGCAGTAATCTCAAAGTCCCTTGACTTCCCATATGCCCCAGTCAGGTTGGCAGCCGGCACCTCCTTGCTCAGAGCTATAGCAAGGTCTTGGTACCGAGGCAAGTACCCTCATGCTGAACTGTAGTGGTGATATTGGAGAGAACATGCAAGGGACAAGGAATGTATTAAGGGTGTATTGACTATGAGGTGGGAGTGGTAGTGTATAGACATGTAGCATGTGACCATCACATGACAAGTGTATTATACATTATATGACAACTTGACAGCACCTGCAAGCACTTACGCAATGGAGCACTACGAATCTCTAATAGGTGGGGGTGGGGGGGGGTGGCCTGAAGAAAAACACATGGATAGGGTAAAGGTAAGGCTTGAAGTAAACACATGAATAGGGTAAAGGCATAATCTGAAGTACAACATGTAGATAAGGTAAAGGTAAAGCCTGAAGTAAAACACATGGATAGGGTAAAGGGAAGGCTTGAAGTAAAACACATGAATAGGGTAAAAGTAAGGCTTGAAGTAAACACATGAATACGGTAAAGGCATAATCTGAAGTAGAACACATGGATAAGGTAAAGGGAAGGCTTGAAGTAAAACACATGAATAGGGTAAAGGTACAATCTGAAGTAGAACATGTGGATATGGTACAGAGAGTTCACTCCTTTGACAGACAAAAATATATCATAGAGTATGCTCTGAAACACAGTGAAAAACATATCCCATGATGAAAAGATATCATATAAATAAATAAATAAATAAATAAAAAAAAAAAAAAAAAAAAAAAAAAAAAAAATTATTTAATGTGGATTCCATATACTCGGAATACAATAGAAGCCTCTTTTCTCAAACACCTACAGAGAAAACAAGTGTTCTGACCTTTTGAAAAACAGGTTTAGTATTTCAAGTGAAAGCAACAACATCATAATGATCACTATAAGGGGATACAAGCTATTCAAAAGGAATATTAAGATGTGATTAAAGAAATTTCATTGATGAAAAAGAAAATCATTTAAATCCACCTCACTAATCTAAAAACCATTTTGGCATGGGCAACCACTTTACTGGAAGAAGTAGTGTAATGCAGAGTATGTCTTTGCTACACACTGTCAAAATCCCACTGTCCCACAATCACCTACTGTGACCACAGCTTTGTCTAACTGGAATGGGTATGGAATCATCAATTTGGTCAACACTCATTGCTCATTGACACCATGTCTTCTTACTTATCAAGTCTAGTCAATGTTTGAAACATGCCCTTAAGAAAGAAGAAATTTTAATCAGTGTTTTGTGAGTGAAATACAATACCGGGTTTCAACCGAAGGAAATTCAGGTAGATGGGACAAGTGAAATGAAAGTAATTTTTCCAGTACAGTTTGCCATCTTTCAGATACATTAAAAAGCTTAATAACATCGTTTTTTTTTCTTCTATAGGAGATTAATTCATTTTGGCTAATTTTTAACTTTCATGAATAAAAACAACACAACAACAATAAAACAACAAAAACTGCATTCTGACAGAGATACACTAGCTGTTGCAACTTTTGTATTCCACTTCATGTTGTCCTCACAATAATGGATTGCCATTTACTTTGAGTGGATTGAGTCATATTGTTTCCAAACTGACCTGTTCAATTCCAACAAACATGTACTATGCCAACTAATATAATAAAAAACGCAACCTCATACTTCAGACTATTTGCACTCTGTGGTTGTTAGTACTGCTCATGTCCATATCTGGTCATTTGCCTTGCTCTAGAAGCTTTGCTGAAGTTTCTACCAGTGACAGGGCTTGCATCACCACACACACACACACACACCCCTCAGTTAGTGTTTTCTTTGACAGCACATTCCTTATTTCAAAGTTGTGTCCCATTTCTTTTTAAATTAGCAGCTGCTATTGCGCTAAAGTTTAGGAGGTACTCAGTGAATGGGTCAGTAAAGTGATAGCTATATTGGTAAAGAGCCTTTGATTCCTCCATATTACGCATGCTGGACCAATTCCTTGCATGTCATAGTCAGAACTATGCCAGATAAAATGGCAATGTTTTCTATGTTGTTCATTGCAAATATTGATGAAACACATGCAGGGACACTAGAATTGCTGAAATTAGGAATATTCAGTGTGGCTCTGTTCTATGGTGCCTGATGTCCATGAAGACTGAATATTATAATGAAGAAAACTATCATGAAGTATTAAAGTGTCATGATAGGTCAGTGCATCAATCGCTGGTTTAATAGGAAAATAATTGGTTGTAACATTTGCAATACACCTGGTTCCAAACGTTTTCTTTTGTCCACACTAGCATAGTGCTGAACTAGCTCCACATCACCTGTGTGGGGCAAATAATTGGCTTGGCAGATCAATTGGTTTTCCACTACCACGTATAAAAACAGGATATTTTATTTTTTGGTGTACTGCATTGTTCTGTCTTTTTCCCACCACAATGTCATTGCACAAAGGGAGGATAGAAAGGGGGCCACTTGAAGCTTACCCTTCTGAAGGTTTCAGGTGAAACTGGGTGAAGTGTAGATGCATGGATCCTGTTCTAGATACGAGTGAAATTGGTTTTATTGTGTAGTGTGGACAGGGCTTAACATGCACACCTATTTGAGATGCACATTAGATGGGTCAAGCTGAAATCAAGAGGAATCAGCGTTATGCCAACAAAACAATGGAGGGCTTATCAAACTTCACAAACTCATTTTATTTATCACCCAAAATATAAAAAAAAGGTTGCTCAATATTTCATCACCCACTGCAATATCAGCCGATATTAAAACTAATCTCTACTAATGAAAGGCAGTGGGTGGGGGCAAGGGCCAATTTTGTTATGCATAAAATAAAGGATAAAGAAGTTAACTTCTTTGAACAAATTAAGAGAATTATTTCATACCATGGCTAGCGCAAAGCAGGTTGAGCTTACTTACATCTTCCCAAAGCAAATTGTTTGAATACAAGCACAAGGCAACAAGGTTACCATAGTACCAAGGTGACAACATTGTTTAGTGAAATCTTAAGACAACAAAGTTGACATAGCAGAACTCAAGAAGTTCTGCCTTGCACTAGTACCATATTACACAGGAACCACCCAAGGTTACCTTGCTAAATCAAACAAGGTAATGGGATACACATTCCTCACTGTGGATCAGTGCTGGGGCTACGTGTGTGTCAGTACTGGGGTTATGTGCGTGTCATTAATGGGGTTACATGTGGGCCAGTGCTGGGGCTACGTGTGGGTCAGTGCTGGGGCTACGTGTGGGTCAGTGCTGGGGCTACGTGTGGGTCAGTGCTGGGGCTACGTGTGGGTCAGTGCTGGGGCTATGTGTGGGCCAGTGCTGGGGATACGTGTGGGTCAGTGCTGGGGCTACGTGTGGGTCAGTGCTGGGGCTACGTGTGGGTCAGTGCTGGGGCTATGTGTGGGTCAGTGCTGGGGCTACGTGTGGGTCAGTGCTGGGGCTATGTGTGGGTCAGTGCTGGGGTTATGTGTGGGTCTATGCTGGGGCTACATGCATTCACTGGTTGTGATTTTGTGAACTCATGCAAAGATACAAGTAGATTGAGTTGAAATGTGATGGGATATTTTAGTTGCAAGTCTTACCTCCAGTACCAACAACCTGGCCAGATTATCCCCTAGTAAGGCCTGCTTGAGAAAACACATCGCTGGAGCAAATTATCACACAAGGATATTTAAAATGGCAAACAGGCCATATATTACCTCCCAAATTCCTGGGATGGGTATGGATGGAAGAAAGATGGTGTACTACTTGGATGCTTGGATGAAATGGCCTCACCAATGACATTGATTCATTAGTGAAAATGAAATGAAAAAGAACTGTAGAAGTCCAAGGAAGAAGCAGGAGGCCAGGAATAAGCTGGGTAAGGTGTGGATAGCTCCTCTGATGGGGACTGAGAATAAGGTTCACTATGTCAATGAAAAAATACCATAAGAATCCTGAGGGGCTGCATGGTAAGGTTCCTCCAGGCTCCTGGGACTATTAAGGATCAAGAGTATCTCAGAGTTTTCAGAATATCAGAGTATGCTAAATTTGTCTAGTGAATTTTAACAAAACTTTGAAATAAATTGTTTCATCCCAGAGTTGAAGCTCTCCACTATCACCATGGTGAATTATGGCAGGAAAAAAAAAAGGTTTCCAATATTCGTATGGAGATTTCTCCATAAGAAAATGAACAGAAGATTCAATTACTGTATTAGTGTTAAAGTATTGCTCCATTTATTTTCTAGAGACTTGATAAAGAGATATAAAACCATTCGAGATAAACATTCACATTTTGCCAGAATAGTACGGATTACTAATGGAAGTATTGCTGAAAGAAAGTCTGTACACATCAAAATTAGTACAATATTTAATTGGAATCAAATACAAAGCTTACTGGGAGGTTTATGAAGAAATGAAGCTATGCTTAGACTTACAGGTTTAGCCCCTGGAGTATACAATGCCTTAGCTTAGTGAGTATTCATTTCTACCTGATGAAGCCAGCATATTGAAAGAGAGATGAAATTATAGTTATTCTATATAATATATATATCTAGTGTATAAAGATCATAAACTTTAACACAGAATTTAATTAGCGCAGAAGTGGCTGGCACCACTTCTTCAGTGATTGCCAATAATTCTTGGTAGTTGTTCACAAAATGTATCACAATTCACACTCTTGACTCTCTCAAACACACTGCAAGTATCCAAAGAATAACCAAGCATGCTACTAATGCAAGGCAGTTCTTTTAGTATTATTTATTCATAATAATTGAACATATTTCTCTTCTGTCCCTAATATTAATCTTCAGGGAATTAGAGTACACAGTGGGTGGACAATTCCTAAACTGAGTTTTGAGTATACTGGCATTGGCATCAAGTATACTAGTCACCTCTCATCCACCCTTGGTAGCAATAAAAAATGATCAGATGGACAGGGAAAAGGAAGACTAATATCAAACTATTATTGAATTACTGATTGTGGCTGGGAACATAGCAAATTATGGAGGTTTCCCCTCAGCATGGAGAAGGTTCATGACCAATTTTGCTGGAGTAAGCTGCTAAAGCTCTGGTGTCCAATTCCACCTGGTGTCAACTCAAGACCTACAAATGGTAAAAATGAATCAGCAACATGTATGGCCTGCTATTTGTAGGGGAGGGTACAGCCTGCTATTTGTAGGGGAGGGTACAGCCTGAATTAACACTCCTAAGGTTTCTAACTGTCAGATTTTTTTTGTTGACACAGCTCATTGGCAGGGGAAAACCAAAGCAGGAAAATATTTCATGAGTCCCTTGGCAGTCAACTGGACACAGAGTAAACTAGATAGGAATTATGACAGATAGGGTCAAATAGTTCTTTTCTCCTGTAGAAGGGAACAGATAGCCTGGGTGGGGACAGAGATTTCCACCTGTAAAGGCTCCCTTAGAAGAAAAAAAGTTAATTAATTACTTTTACCTGGTAGTTGGCAGCTGCTTTTCTTACCGTTTGGGAAGCCACTTACCTTTGCCTGTATTCACTTTATTCGGTGGTTGTTACATTATTTTCTAAAATCTACTGGGAGTTTTTAGCATTTCCCCCCCATCAAAGTTTCGAGTTGTTCTCCCCCCCACACCCATCAGATCACTCCCAAAGATTCGTATGCAGGTTTGAAGATGCTGTATATTCCTTATGACCACTTCCAAGACACATGAAAATGACACTTGAAATATAAATTACATGTCCCTGGACACTGAGGTAAAGTATAAAATTTCAACCTGGGAATCTGGTAAAAGATCTAGAATGGGAAGTATCAATTATGTGCAAGTTTCAATATTTTTCAGTGCAAAAAAAAAGAAAGAAGCTTCAGTCCAGTTCCTTCAAGTTCTTTCTTGAATTTTAACTAAGTGAGGTTAAACCCAAAAATTTGGAGCAATATTGGTAGATGGTAGCAATATAATTTTCAGAAACATTTCTAGATTCATCTTCGAATTAGATTTAAAAAAAATTTCCACTCAGAAGGGATTGGAAGTACCAACCATGAAATATACTCCTTATTGAAGACAAGATGACTCTCTAGGGTATATTTATAAAAAATATGTCACAAGTATCACCCTCAGACATCCTGGCTTCAGGCTTATATTTACATTTGGTTTCAGCTCTTTGGTTTTACAAGTTCAATAAAAAATTAGGATCAATTAGCACCTGCAGTCAAACTCTTTCTTGTGTTAACTAGTGTCTATGAAATACTAAATAGAGTCTAGAACTCACCAATATAAGACCTTAACTTCAACCGCAGACTTCATTTCTGAGAAGACAGCAACTCGGGACCACAAGCACTTCTATTCTTCAAACTGAAACTGTACCACACTTCCAAAGTTCACTAATTCATGGGAAAAAGGTAAGGTATAACTAAAAGAGAAACCCAATTTTGAGCATTTATGTTAGTTTTTTGTTTTTGTTTTTATTTTCTTAATTTTTGTTATACCTGTTGAGCATTTTCTGTCTACAGTTGACTTGAGAGAGTGTAGATAGACTAGGTAAACGTTTTCTTTTTCTTTGTTTTTAACAGCAATCCCTTAAAGTACCCCTTCCTGGGGAGTAAAGAGAAAGCTCAAGCAATGCCGGTTGAGAGGAGAGATACTTCTGTCAAACCTGTTGAGAAGAAAGATACTTCTGGCAAACCTGTGAATTCCACCGATGGGAGCGGGAGAGGAAAGCCTTCTTGGACCTCTAGGTTTAGACGCAAATCAGAAGAGCACCAGCAGGAAAAAAAGGTGAGCATGACTGGACTAGCTGTAGTAGTGTGTGGCAACTAGAGAGGTAGCCAGTAATCCACTGCCAGCTGGTGTATGCAAATAAGAGGTGAAATGGATTTTTGCATGTTGGTCCATTTTGAGTGTGTGTCATTGCCTGTATATGCTTGTTCTAACAATAATGCAACATTTGGAGTAATTGTGTTTCATTTGAAAAACTATTTTGTGTGGGTAGTGTGGGTATCACTTATACAGCTGTTATTATTTTTGTTTAATTGTCACCTTGGATTATTTCATACCACAGAAATTATTTTCATTTTATTGTTCCATTATAGTTTTTTTTCCTCCATATGTTTAGATGGTATATTTAAAAGTAATTTCTGATAATCTTTTTATGTGGTTTTGTAGTTATCATATTGCTGGATTGGTTGGTTAGACATTTTGTAGAATTTCTTTTTAAAGATTTTTTTTATTACAAACATTGCTCATTTTATAATATTGGTGCTTCTTTTTTCCAGTGTGCTTTTATTTTGATTGATGAATATGCACATACCATAGCTAATTAATAACATTTACTTTTATGTTTTTATGATTGGCTAGCAAATTGCTAAGCAAATTCATAGCATCACTCAACCACATTTACTCTTTCAACTCTGGTCAAAGAGACCAAACTTCACTAAGACAGCACTCTTGTACAGTATGCTTGGTATGGGTGCTGTTGCTTTTTTCTAACACCTCATATTTTAGTAGTGTTCTGAATTAGTATTATTAATCTGAGTTTACTTAGAATAGCAATAACATCAGAATAGCAAGAACCCCCCCCCCCCCCCCCCCTCCGGGCCTATCTTGCTATTGTACTATTGACTCAATTTTATTCCACTAACTATTTTGAAAAACTGAGTACTACTGATTTTTTGAATGTGCTAATCTCATCCCTGGCCTAAGAATATCCTCCAAAAGAAATTGTTTATTGAAGAGCATCTTTTTTTTTTATTATGTTGGTTTAAGCATATAGTTTATGTGTGCCTGTTATCCCACTAAGCAAAATTCAGGAATGTATTTGGTTGTGGTTTGTTGTTTAGTAAACAAACATGGATATGGGGTGTTTTTAAGGAGTGAGTTACTAGCAGGTGTATGTATGTATGCCTTGGCTGGCAGTCTGTCACATTCACTGAGTGTCTTCTCTTGGCTTGCAGCTAATGGTGTTCAATAACTGTTGGCAGGTGTGGTGATCTCTTCAAATCTACTCTATATAGTCAGTGGCTGGCCTTGTGGATCCCATATCTGCTTCCCCCCCCCCCCCCCCCCACCTCCCCCGCAAAGCCAAGCTGTGAGTGTGCTGGCCAAATTGTTGTTAAAATTGAGAACAATTCCATTGAATTTATATCCCACCTCCCATTTATTGCTTGCTTCCTTGTCAAGCTTCCACCATGGCTTTCTCTAAGGTTCCTTTGAGGCTTCTTTAGGATTTTCTTTTGGTTGTTGCCTATTGTTTTGTTACTCAGAGGGAGGATAGGTGGGTGAGGGGGGGGGGGGGGTGAATGGGTCCTTGCTTTTAGATTGGTTCTGAACATGGCTGACCATCTCACAGTCAGGCTAGGCAGGTCAGCATTCCTTCAGGTTTAATGTCATCTAAATCAGAAACACTTGGTGCTGTATATAGATTTATGTTGAACCAGACTTTTGGATGCAAGGTCTCTTTCGTGATCTTGTCTCTCTAGAGCTTATACTTATCCTTACCAGCTGATGCGTGTGTGCATGAATGTACAGTCATTTTTACATCTTGGACTTGATCCTGATCATTTTCAGATGTTCGAGCAATGATTTATAAACACTAATGTCTGATCATACAAGCCTCTATAACCATGCTATTTCACACTTAACTAATAAAACCACTTCACTTTTTTAAAGTTTATCTCCTTAAAAAAATGCGATCCTTTCTTGAGAGAGAGTGAGGAGGGAGAGAGAGAGAAGCCATATATGCCATAGGACAAACTTAATCTAATTAAATGTAAGAGTCTCGATTTCACTGCATTCCAAAGTGGACACTTAAGCATACATTATAACAGAGTTAATATCAAATACATGATATGGTCATGTGTGCTCTGGTTAGCACTGTAAAATTCTTCCAGTGCAGTAAGCTACAAACCACCTGTCACTGACCCCAGAACCAACAGGCAAAGCTATAGAACACATTCCTATACAAAGGTGCTGTGCATGCAGAAACACTCCACAAAGCAGTCTTCACACATCTATCAACTCAAAAGAGTACATCTATTTACAAAAGATCAATTGGTTGATTCCAATGTGTCTATTATTCAGAACTTCCAAAAGGTCACATCCTATGTTGATTTCATGTACACAAATTTAAGCTCGTTTGTAGAGAAACAAAGGAGCAAAGAAAGTATGCCTTCAATGCTCACAGTGCAACAGAGTCAGTGACGCAGAGGTCCAGTGTGGCTAGGCACTGCAAGAATGTACAGCTTTGGAAGTCTTTCTATTTGTCATTTTTATTGGAATATATACGTACGTTAACATTATTATAACTTGTGTGTGTATAACATTAAAATTTAATTGTGTGTCTTCTTGTCATCTCTGGTATAAACTGCTGTTTAAGTTCCCTTTGTAGTTTGTGTACTTTTCAGCCAATTAGCATAACACTGTGTTTAGTGTTGGCCACACTCCAGTTTTGGCATTGATCAATATGTTAGTCATGACGTTAACAGCCAGCTTCCTTTATTCCTTGAGGTCAGACAGTGACAGTGTTGTTTCAGCTGAGGTACTTGTGTCCAGACACAACACAAAGTCCTGAAACACTGTGGGATAGGCCAAGGTAGTCCATATAATGAAGTTGACCATTTCCAGGGATATTCCTGTGTGACTTCCTCCAGAGCTAATGTTGGGGGCAGCAGGAGCTAATACTAAGCCATGTGTGGCTGTTGTTAGGCTAGTAGTTAGGTGTGGTTATTGAAATATCCCTTGAAGTTACATGAAGTAACATTTTTAAATTTATTTAAAACCAATAAAATATTATTTAATTTAGAATTGTTAATTTGGAGTGGAGTTTTTGATCCTAACCAGGTCCTCAACTCTTTTTTTTTTGTTGATGATGTCCCCACTGATACTTTATTGATTATATCCACTTTTTTTAGCTTGTCCCATTGTAAATATATTGTGAACTGAAGTAATTTTTTAAAAAGCATTGCTATAATCAACGCCACTTCATTGGTACATTGCTATTGCTATCAAATTTCACTATAAACCCACCAAGTTCTACTTACTTACCAGAAAACCTCTAACTTATAATTAATTTTCAACCAGTGAATTATCTCATCTGAAGTTGAAGTGATATTTTTTCTATTTTTTTCGTGGACAGCCTTTTAGTCCTCAGTCATCACAACTTTATTCCTGAGTGGTATTGTTTTAGAGGCCATGAATCTATTGATCAATCAGACCTGGTAAATAAAGTCAGGCCCCATCCACTTGGTCTTCCAGAGGGTGTAATGAAAACAAACACTTCAGGTCAGATTTGAAATATGATATTGGTCTGTGACTAATGAATTCTATACCATCTAACCACTGTGGAATAGATTTCTATTAAAACAACTCCTGTAAATTGACAGCACGGTCGCTTGGTATTTCTTCAAATTCAAGCATCTCAGGTATAGATGTTTCCTATCCCCTTCCTAAGCTACTAGTTATGTGGTTTTTAAATTTTGCTTCTGTCTGATTTTGATAGTTTAGCTTGCATAAAGCAAGTCATCATTGTGAAGGTAGAGGGAAAGGTATGTGTTAGTGCAAGTTTTTCAAGGTACTTCCTTACCTTAACAGAAAAAAAGGTCTACCCAGGAACTCCCTTGGGTGTATGTTAAAAACTTTTTTTTTGTACAATTGTTGTTGGCTCAATACTTTCTAAAGATAGAAAGCTGCTCCTCACAACCATGCACTGTAAAGAAAAGCAGTTCCATGGTTATTTATTTTTATTTTTAATTTCATTGGCAGCTGATATAATGCATCCCTGCTCGCTCAACCAACTCCAGGGTTAAAGGCATCCACTTACAGGAACACAGGATTAAGGTGTTGAGACACTTTATGTGCCAATAACTGTTAAATCAGTATGTCAAAGTTTGTTTCACACCTGAAGCAATTTTTATCACTTGGGTCACAGTGTATTGGCTAATTTTTTTTGCTAGGTATCCATTGCATTTATCATTCTCTATTGATTGGTGTTTGGTAGAGATCACCATACATGTGTATGGAGGTGTGACCCATGTAGTGGGGGAGGATTCCAGTGCATGCCGAGGTCTCCTTGTTTAGAGGTCCTGTCTGGGGGTGGGATTGGAAGGGAGTTTGTGCGCACACACACAGAGAGAGATGTCTTCTTTGAATGGGTTTTGGTTAGAGTGTGGGCTCCGCTTGGGTCAAAGGTGTCACACTTTTATGGGTTGGAGCTGTGGGTGTTGACCTTGTAGAGCTGTTGACAGTGTTCTCCAACCTGCCTCAGCCCAGTGTGGTGTTGATCCTGTGTGTGTCTATTGTCAGTGGACTTCCAACCTACCTCAACCCCAAAAGTTTTTATATTGATGTTGTGTGTTTCTCCATAGAGATGGAGCTATTGTCAATCCATTCCAACCTGCCTCAACCCAGTGTGATGCTGATCCACTATGTGTCTCCCCATAGAGCTATTATCAACCAACTGTAATGTTGGTCCAGTGTGATTCCTAATGGAGAGCTATTGTCAACCCATCTCAACTTGTGCTCTGTAAACCTAAATTGGTATTAGCATAAAGTGTGCTCTAGAAAATTATGATTTCCAAGCATCATCAGCCGACAGAGGTGGACCAAAGTTTATCTGTCCTTCCCTCCCTCCCTCCCTCCCTCCCTCCCAGACTTATAACTCATATCTTTCTCTGTCTAGAAACAACTGCAGGATTACGCTGCTTGGGTCAACAACTACTTGAAGAGAAGACCAAACACTCCCCTGGTGACTGATGTGCGAACCAACTTCCAAGATGGCATTGCATTTGTTAATCTTGCGGAGATTGTTGGTAAGGTAGTTTAACGATAGTACAAGTGTAAATGGTGATGGTGATGGTGATGGTGATGGTGATGGTGTTGGTGATGGTGATGGTGATGGTGTTGGTGATGGTGATGGTGATGGTGTTGGTGATGGTGATGGTGATGGTGATCAAACGTAGTAGCAGTTAGCTGGTGAAATGAGCCACTCATTGTGGTGGGGACCAGGTCAATTACCATGCACTGCCATGCATGTGCATGCATGTTTTCATCTCAGCACATGTTTCTACTTTTATACTGTATGTTAGTTGAGGAGTTGGCTACCTGTGCATCCGACCCTTGAACCAGTGTAGATTAAAGGCATGTGGCCTAACGGCTTAACAATTATCTGCATAAATGATTTGTGAGTAATATAAAATCTCTATTCACATTAATTTATTTAGCTATATTAAAAAAAAAAAGTAATTGAGAAATGATCTTTTACCAGTGAAATTAGGTGATTCAACTCTTGTCTTTTGTCATGTTGATCCAGACATGAATAAAGGATGATCAACTACTATCAACTAGAAATTGAGAAATTTAAACTAATCAGATATCGACAATCCTTTCCAATATTTCTTTAATTGAAATTGGTCATAGAATGGCACATGCAGAAGTTCTTCCACGAGTTACTGCAAGCACTTTGCCTTCTGGAAGATAAAATTGATGAAGTGAAGGTACCATGGTAACCTTGGGAAGACTTCCCTATGCTGGATGGTAGAGTCCTTGTTCTGAATAGCCTTCCCCCCCCCCCCCCCCCCATCTCCACTTTTGCTGTGTTTCTATTCATCTTTTTTCCCTTGAGCTGGTAGCTAAGGTCAGTTGGTCTTTTGGTTGTGTGATAGTAACTGGTGATATTCTATGTGAGGTGAAGCTGAACTCATACAAGATTATAGGACATTAGTCAGACATATGCTGTCCAATTTTTTAACGAAGGAGAAGAAAGGGAGCATGGTGGATGCAAGGCTCCTCTCTAGCTATCAAATGAGACATGGCACAAGTTCTGGTTGTGTTGTTGGAAGTAGGTGTTGACCATAGCTGTGGTCCTGTTGTAATCACCTACAGCTCCCTGCTTCCCTGGTCTGGAGGGCATTTGGCACTTGAGAGTAGAGTTTGTGGAACTTAGAGGTCCTACCATGTAGGGGAAGGATGCCTTGCAGGTGTGTAGCCGCCTTATCCAGTTGCATCCCTTCGTGTGTGGAAGTGGCTATTCTAGGGAATGTCAAAATAGGTGGTAGCTATGCTAGGTAGTGTAGATATGCCAGGTAGTGTAGATATGCCAGGTAGTGTAGATATGCCAGGTAGTGTAGCTGTGCCAGGTGGTGTAGCTATGGTAGAGATGGATTGCATTAGGAGATGCATCCACTCTTGGGTTACCATATGGTGTGGCTACACTAGAAAGTGGTTAGCTTGGGAGTGGCTAGATAAAGTTGAGAGAGTAATTCAGTGGTGTGTCTTGCTGAGCTGTCCAAGTGTAGCCATGCTGGAGGGAGTGATCATGGCAGTAAGTTGGGGAGTTTGAGAGGGACAGTAGTATCATGATTGCTATATAGCCAAATGTATAAAGGTATTTCTTATACATAGCTAGACACTAACACAAAAACTAATGTCAATATTCAAACATACCTGATACAATAATGAATTAATACATATATTCACATGACTCAATTAATGAAAATAGTATTCAAAAGAAAAATAGGTAGAAATACCAAAAAAATGGATATACATAAGACATTTTTTGCAGTGTATTGGCCTCACAAAGCTATAGTTGTATGCCCCTCAGCCCCTGAGCCCCTGAACCCCAGAGCCAGACAGATCCAATGCAGACTGGCCTAGTGCCATTTCTTAGACTGATAAGCATTGCTCTTTTCTTCTTTTATTTCCCTCTTCACTTACCATAGAATTAAAAGGGTTGCCTCATCCTCATTCATCAGCAAACATATCTTAGAGGTGATTAGTCTAGAGAATCTGGCATTTCATCAGTCACAGTCATTTTCATTCGCTATCACGGGAAAACGACTTCAGTGACTTGGAAAATGAGAACCGGGCATAACCTTCCCCAGCACCTCCCCCAGCATGCAAGGGTCATATGTACAACTTTTTATCATTTCCAGTGAAGCTGTTAGGACAGGTTATTGCAAAGAATTGTATAGGAAAATGAAACACAATTTGGAAAATATAATTCATTTAGTGCTGTGGTCGGTAAAAGGTCCTCAACTCACTTATATTAAGAAATCAACTTAGGATTTCATATATAAATAGAAGCTGCAAATTAGTTTAATTATTGGTACACCATAGTGCAGAGTTAGTTTATGGAATGCATGTAAAGTAATCCGGTGTATATGATCGCAAAAATTTGCCAGTGGTATTGGTAATTAATGTTGCTATCATATTACTTATTTCATGGGATATCTGATTTCATATTATGTTAACCAGAGCAAGTTTATTTTGTGATTATTATGCTGAAAAAATGTGTTCCAGTGGGTGTATCAATATTCAAATCCATTTCCTCTACATTTCCACATGTCTTGAAATGATCACTGTACCACCTCCCCCAACCCCACCCCCCCTCCCCCACTTCCCCAAGAGTAAGAGCAACATGAAAAAGATGACCCAGCTGATGAGGTGCACTATTCAATATGTATTTATTTCTCTGTTGTTTCTGATATCATGCACGAGTGCACCTAATGAATTTGTCATCTGTCTTCAGATAAAAACCGAAACATCTGCAGTCTGTTTTTCTTTTGAATGTATATTTTACTTTTTGCCTTACCAAGTACAAAGTTCATGAGCTCATCTCCATTATTGCATGTATTTAAGTGCACTTTTAGTGCACTTAGATACACAGGACCGAACACCTGTATGTGTGTATGTATGTCATGGAGATTACATGGTCCCACTTGGTTCTTTGCCATTCTATACAGCTCATACAAAGTTGGATGGAATAAATAGAGAGCCAACTAATCTCTTCTCTCGACGAGTGAATATTGACCGAGCAGTGGAATTCTTGCGCAAGGATGGAGTGAATTTTCCAGGTGATCCTGTTAGAGGTGAGCTAGGAACAGAAGAAGGGGGCGGGGGCAGGTGGTATTAATGTAATTCTTTCCTACCACTTTCTTTGTAATTTAACTTCTTTTCGGATTATACTTTACAGGTATGTTCTCTAAAAGTACCTAGACTTTGACTTTGTGTCATTTGTACCATCTATATATATATGTATATATATTTTTTTTTATTATTTTTTTTTATTATTTTTTTTAATTTACTGAATCATGTTACTTGATTTCTATCATTTTACTCCTTGCTCCCTTCTTTCCTCTTATCTTAATCCTTCTCTTCCTCCCCCCATCTCATGTGTAGATATTCTAGAAGGCAACAGTAAAGGAATCTTGAAAGTGATCCTGGCAATTGCTGAGCGCTACCATCCTCGTTCTGTCAAGCAGCACTCTGCAACTGATTTGGTGAAGTCTGTGCATGCCAACAACCAAGTGGACAGCACACTCGATGTGGACCGGAGAGGCTCGCAGTCTCCCACTGAGGTCTTACGTGGACCCATGACATCAATGGCTTCTGCTGTATGCAGTGCTCCCAATATGACGACCATGAATGTCTACAGTGGAAGAGGACACAGAAGAGGAGACAGCCAGGCAGAGAGACGGGGAGGGAAACTGGTAGATAAAGTGGGAGATAGATATGTAGATAGAGAGGCAGATGGACCAGAAGACGGCCTGGGAGATAGAGTGGGAGACAAAGTAACAGACAGAGTGACAGACAGAGTGGCAGACAGAGTGACAGACAGAGTGGGAGACAGAGTGGCAGATGGAGTAGGAGACAGAGTGGCAGACAGAGGGGAAGGGGTAGGAGAAGGAGGAAGTGATAGTGGGGGAGGAGTGAGAGGAGGAGAGAAAGTGGTTGGAGAGAAAGGAGAAAGAGTTGCTGGAGAGACAGGGGGTGGAGTCGGGGAAAGAAGAGGTGCCATGTCCAGCAGTCGACAAAGGTATACCTGTACATCTATTTTTTCTCTTTTGAAAAATTCATGTGTTTATGTTCCTGAAATCTACCAATTAGAATTTTTTGGGCGGGTGGGGGGGGGGGGGGGGGGGGGTGTGTGTGTGTGTGTGTGTGTGTGTGTGTGTGTGTGTGTGTGTGTGTGTGTGTGTGTGTGTGTGTGTGTGTGTGTGTGTGTGTGTGTTGTGTGTGTGTGTGTGTGTGTGTGTGTTGAATAAAAGCTAGCCGGGATACTTTTCTTGGCATAGGGTGCAAAGACGAACATTTAGCTTGCTTGAATGCTTAGTGTTTGACTATTATCTCTATGGAGATGTTGCAGTTGGTTAGACTCAAAGTAGAGCTAGAGCAGGCAATCTGTGAGTGACTGCAGCCCTTTATATACCAAGAGGAATCTTCTGGACATCTATTAGTATAATCACAGGGAATGTTTTGGGACACAAGACTAATTAGTATCCTTTGTATTGTACACACAATAGTTATTGTCAGACCACTCACTTCCATATTTGGTGAAATGGTCAATTTTTGGGGTATCGCTCCTTCGTCAACAAAACAAAGTATGTAATTTCTTAACAATTGATTATATTAATTTGTGTGTTGTGTTAGTAATTATAATGTGTAAACAGCATAGATTTAATCTATTAGTTGTCAATTATCTTTACTTTTCTGACTATATAACCACTTCTCTCATCCAATGACTACACTACCAGTTCTCTCTCCTCTACTGATTATGTAGCCAGTTCTTTCTCCTTTAACAACTATGTAGCTAGTTCTCTCTCCTCTTCGGACCATTCAGCCACTTCTCTCTCATCCACTGACTGTGCTATTTCCTTTCCTCTACCACATTTACTGCCAGTACCCGTCTCTTCGGACCATTCAGCCACTTCTCTCTCATCCACTGACTGTGCTATTTCCTTTCCTCTACCACATTTACTGCCAGTACCCGTCTCTTCTGATGACCATGAATTCTGTTCTCCTTACTTCACTGACCATGCAGTCAGTCCTTCTTCTACCACAATAGAGCTAGTTATCTTGGCTGCACTAATTGGCTAATTTAGTAAAGTTTACTCTTTCACCCACTGACATCAGACCTTGATAAAATTCAGCAGATTGAACATGCTGAGCTGACCATTTTCAGTATATAAAAGCACACCTGCACACTGGCTGTGGGTGAATGAATGAATATACAATGGACATATGCGCATATATAGATTATAGATAGATACTGTATATTGGACAAGAATGTGTGGAATGCAACTCACATACTTCCCCTCCCATTTACTTCCGTGTGTGGTCCAATGATACTCATTTTTGCTACTTTTGATTTCCATGTTCAGTGTGCGTGTGTGTATTCCTCCCAAGGTATGTGATAAACACCACCTCTGTACCTAGCAGCCCTGCTCCACTACAAACTCCTCTCTCTCGTAGCCCTGGACTAGTGCTAACATCCCTCGCCCACAAGGGCCTCTCACAGCCTGAAAAGCCTTTCTACTTCCCCGAAGAACCAATTTATCCACACAGGATTTCTAGTTCCCAACAAGAGGACTGTGATAATGATTTGTATTCGACTCCTGTGGATACCCTCCACCCCAGCATGGGAACACGCACCATTCAGCCCAAGAAAAGAACAGGTAAAATGATAATTGCATATCACATGTGATGCTTACACACAGTTATGCTTCATTACGTTATGTAAAGTCCACATGCTATTTTGTCCTATTGACTGACAACCATTGGGTATAGGCACACCATGGAGTCTCCTTGCCTAATCTGGTTTGCCGTAATCAGTCCTATATAGGTGGTGCTAGGGCTAGGGCTAGGGCTGGGGTGTCCTTAGCTGGTTAGCCAAGCTTCACTAACTGCATTTGTAATTTATAACTGCATTTGTAATTTATAAATTTTTTTCCAAATTATATAGATTGTTTTTTGTTACTTAATTTCCATTCATTCAAGTATAATTGTGTCGGTGATGTTTATTGCACTCTCTATCTCTCTCGCAGTCAAGCTTGCTCCAGGGCAGGCACAACTTCATCGGCTGTTCCCCACTAGCATGCTTAACACTGTTGCAAACCCGTCGGATGATGCCCGTGGGGGTGCCTTGGTTGCCACACCCATTCCTGGCCATATTGTTGCCACACACTCTCTGTCAGAGTCGGAGATGGGGAAGGAGATGAACGTACTCCTGTCTGGACTGGTTGAGTTCAAGTCTGAACTCCTGAAACTTCATTCTCTGGTATAGTGTAGATAGACGCATGCAGGCATGCCAAGGATGTAATACTGTGGAGTGGTTGTCGTTATCATATATGAGGTTTCTCTTTTAGTGTAACTTAAGTCTGTGCATGCCTGTATGCAGGGTTGTTTTTTTTTTAAAGTGGGGAGGAGGGTTTACATGAAAAAAAAGAAGAATGGTTTAATATCAGAATACAATTCATATGATTATTATCATTAATATCAATATTTGATGTAACAATAAAATAATATGTTAATATCAGTTAGCAAAATCCAGTCACATGGATGCTTCTCAATGAAAATGTCAATGATATAAATAATTGCTGTGAAGAATGTTCGATAGACAAAACTTGCTCCTTTTAATATTTCATTTCCTTTCACTTTCTCCATCAGCTGATAATATTGAATGTATATTATTAATGTAAAATTCATTCACAATACTTTATGTGCTTTTTTGAATTTATTGAAAGGTTTTCTTTATTTTAACTCTTAAAGTGGTGTTTCATAATAATTTTTTTTTCTGTCATGGACAAATTTATGTATATATGCAGATATGCCAGTTAACTTCATTCTTTTGGTCCTATATCTCCTCATTTTCTTTTTCATAAATTTAATTTACATAGGCAATATTCAAATTTTTGGTGCTACATACTACTTGGGGCTGAAGTTATTCCAAGATACATAGGTAAATTAGTAATAACAAGGTTATTTATGTTATAGCCTTTCTTCTAAGTGGATGCAGCCATTTCATTTCCAATGGAAATATCTCTATATCAATGTTACTATTATTAAGGAAGTCATCTCTATTGAAAGCTATGGGTCCCTCAACATCTTGAATAGAGATATTGGTGTTGTTTTTGTTGTTAGCAAACCCTGTATTGAAACAGCTAGCTTTGTATGGCAATCAAACTTGTGTGGTACTGTAATTCATAATCTGGATTAAGAAATGAGTTGCTATTTAAAACAACAACAAAAAACACCAACAAAGAAAAAAACAACAAACAAAAACACAAGCAAAATTAGAAATCTGGACAAAATTGAATTGAAGAAATCATGTGTTGACTGTCACCAAATCGAAAGCTAAAATGCATATATTTTCTGCACTACTGGCTAGAGTAGGGCTCTGGCTAGAGTAGGGCTCTAGAATCTGCTCTTCCCAAGATGCAGCTCTTGAAAACAGGTGAAAATGAGAAAGTATGAGTTCAATGAACAGGCCTTGGTGTGGGTGGGGCTCATTGAGTGGAAGTGAAGCCTGGAGAACTGGCCCCAATTAAAAAAAAAAAAAAAATCCTTCTTTGACTCCCCACCAAAGAAGCAACACAGAAAATTTGGACCATTTGGGGAAAGCCAGAGAAGTTGGCAATAAATTACATAACCACTATTCAACCAAAGCTGGCAGCCAACTTTACTGGTGCACCTGCAAGTAATGGGTAATGAGGAAAACAAACCACAACGGGGAGCACTCCTTGAGTGGACAGAGTATTGGTTACCCAATAGTTGCTCTCCAGAAATTGTATATTAATCTTGCCAAAAATTGGGCATTTATCAACAAAAAAAAAAAGTAAGTGTACAGGGGTTTTGGTCATAAAACATCCATCTTTTTTCTGGTCTGTCTGCCAAACTTTCCATAATATGATGTGCTACTAAGTCTTTGCTAATGGACTGCAGTTAACAGTGTTGTGGTTGGTGGTATATTCCCACAAATCAATTTGAAAAGGAGCAGTTGTGAGCCCACTTAGTTAGAAAAACACCTAAGGTGCCATTTACAATACATAAGAAGTGTGGTTCCCTTATCCTGGATGTGGGAACCAAATTTGTTGTGGTGGACACCAAACCCTTGGAAGTATGGCCTGCCAAACTGAAACTATCCCTTCTAGTTCTTAATGCCTGACCCTTTACCTAACTTAATTTGTATTTCAGTAGGTAAAGGGTCTGTCAGACCAGACTAATCTCTCTCCCCCCCCCCCCCTCCATATCATCCAGAATCTGCCTCTGATCCTGAACAGAGTTGCAGGATTAGAAGGAAGAATCTTGTGGGTAAATGTGTGGTATTGTGACATTATTTTAGGACTTTCCAGCCATTCCACACCTCCCCTAGTCTGTCCACAACCCCTTCCATGTCTGTGACTTGCAAATTGTTTCCCTTCTATGGATTCATTCGTAACCATACTTTCATAACTATACTTCCATAACCATACTTCCATAGCCATACTTCCCTGTGTATTGGGACTGGCTCCTGTAGTTATATTTGGTCAAACCGTTTTCATCCTTCTTTGAATTGATTTGTGCAATAGACATGACTGCAATATCGTAATTAAATTCCAGTTGGGTAGAATCCTTTTGAATCATATTTTGGAAGGTGTGGCTTACCAGATTACCCTGCTCCATCATATCCTGTGGGAGTAGCTACAGATTTGTGGCTGCAGCGTTACTTATAAAAATCTGAATTATTTGTTATTATCTAAGTTTTTTTTCTTCTGAACAAGAACTTAGCTGCATCGAGAATTCCTGGCTACTGGGGAGCTTCTGCCTGTCTTGAGTAAGCTGAAAGTAGAGAAAGGGAATTTTTTTACTACTGCTGAACTACTTTTGCTTCCTTGCTTGCTTTTCTTTCAGTTTTGTCTTTGTTTGACAATGTTGCAACTGATTTAAATTTTTTGGTATATTTAAAAAAATCTGGTTTATGTTAATGTTTGTGGAGTTATACTGATATATGTGTACTTGTGCTTCTATTGCTACCTGGCTGCTCTGCTTCTCTGTCATGTTGTGGAATATTTCATCTGCTACACATTTGTAACTATTGTAATCAGAAGCAATAAGGTTACGGGCTACACTCAAATATTGGATATGATCCTCTTTTTTTCCCCCCATTATTCTATTTTTGTAATGTTCACTGCAGCTACTGAATAATTCTAACGGTAGTGATTCTGACCTTATAATCAGAAAGTTGTACGAGAAATTGAACTCGAGAAAAACTCAAGAAAGTGTCATGGATAAGAAATGTGATGTGGATAGTCCTTCTGTTCCCCTTGAAGAAGGCACTTCCGGTCAAGGCACCACCGTTCAAGGAGCATCTGAAGAATCAGAGATTTCCTCCAATTTTTCTCAACAGACTCTTGACGTCGTGGCAGCAATGAACGCTTTAGCACTTGTGGAGAAGGAGAAGGAAATTGCAGGGAGAGAGTTAGAGGTAATATTATTTATATTTCTTTGCTTATGTTATTAATATTTTTTATACATGTTTTTAAGACTTTGTTAAGATCATGGTATTACTTCTCGAGGCCATTCCTATGTCTCAGTTGGACTTGTGTGTGTGTGTGTGTGTGTGTGTGTGTGTGTGTGTGTGTGTGTGTGTGTGTGTGTGTGTGTGTGTGTGTGTGTGTGTGTGTGTGTGTGTGTGTGTGTGTGTGTGTGTGTGTGTGTGTGTGTGTGTGTGTGTGTGTGTGTGTGTGTGTGTGTGTGTGTGTGTGGTGTGTGTGTGTGTGTGGGAATGTCTTAGATTAAAGTTTGGTCTTGTTTTCCTCCATCATAAAGAAATTAATTCGGAACTGAACATGGGAGAATCAGGCATGTTATCATCAAATTACCTTATACAATCTGTTTCAGCCTTTATCAAAGAGATTTTTTCCTTTTTTTGATGGTGGGTTTCACTTTTTGAGACTTGAAGGCCAATTTCAAAGCTGATTTAGTTATTTCCTTGATTAGCTCAAGTCAAAGTTAGTTTGATACTGATTTATTTTATTTATAATTTTTTTAAAATTAATTAAATATATGTATATATTTTTTGCTCACTAGTTTTTGTTTCGAATGTGAAGACCTTACGCTTAGCAGAACTTCCTGGAAAATCCTTATGCTCAGGAAGATTTTCCTTGTAGCATTAGGGATCAACAACAGCAGATCTTTATATCTGGTTCAGCCAATGAACATCAGTCAAATTCCCTGCTCCAATGTTCTGAAATCAGCCAAGATTTTAATTAGCAATTTAAAAAAAGAGAAAAAAAGAGTTGTATTTTTTTTGTTGAATTTGTAGTCATGGTCGGTGGTTGTGTAAGGTGTCCACTATGCTTATGGAACATCCTATGTACCTGTGTCTAGTGTTTTGGGTGAAATACATCAACACGTCTGCTTGCGCTTCCTTGGCCAGCTGTGTCTAGTGTTTTGGGTGAAATAAGTTAACACGTCTGCATGTGCTTCCTTTCCAAAGTCGTTTCAACCCTTTGTGGTAGAGCTTGTTTTTGTTGCTCGATGTACTTGTAGTAAATGTGACTACATGCTAATCACTCTGGTTGCATTACTGGAGGTGCTAGTTAAAAGTGTTATCTGCAGTGTTATCTGCAGTGTTATCTGCAGTGTTATCTGCAGTGTTATCTGCAGTGCTATCAGCACATCTTGTCATCTCCATAACATCACATGTTGGGCTGTGTTGGGGCACACCTGCTCACTGTACTCTGCCATGTCTTAGTAATTCATCAACTATTATGAGAATGATAATGAGCAGAGCCAATGCTGGAACATGCATTGCATGTATGTGTGTGGGGGGGGGGGGGGACTGGGCATAGTATAGTGACCAATATCTGTGGTATACAGTTCAAAATTCATTATCCTCAAGTTGTGTAAATTGTAAGTGTAAAAAAACCGCATCTACTTTAGGTTGCACTTAAATGCATTCTCTTCACCCCCCCCCCCCCTTCCCTTGGTATTGCTGAGAGTCCTTATCTCTTCCAAATTGACTACTACTTGTGTTATTGTACCAAAATATACACTTCAATCAGTTACAGAAGTGGTGTTGGCAAGCAGTTTTGATTGGCCAGCCAACTAGGTGGAAGTTCCTGTAGTAAGCACTTGGGATGGGGCTCAGCTGCATAACATACAGGTGTTCATGTATATACACGTACTGCTGATTAACAACATAGTGTAAAATAGAGCAATGCAACACATGTGACGATTATTCACACACACATGTATATATTCATCTTGTGTGTATATTGGTAGCAAATAAGGATGCTATGGATTGAGTGACAGCTACATTGTGGTATGTTGTGTGCACTAGGTGGTGGAATTCGAATTGAAAATGAAGAAGGAATTTGCACAGCTGCAGGCTGAATGTGATTGTCTTCGTACCATGGTCGACGAACGGGATGTTTTCATCACATCTGTGAAATCAGAAATCTACCGAAAAGATTATAAGAGTGATACCGAAAAAATGGAATTGCGAGGTCTTATCATGCAGAAAGAGGCATCCATCAAAAAGCTAGAGGTATGTATACTCATACACACATGCATATCCATACATACAAGCACAAACACACACACACACACACACACACAATGCCTTGTATATTCAGTGATACAGGTTTGTAGATATTTTTGGTTAAAGGGTATCGTAATACAGGTTTTACAAGGGGCACTCAACTGACTGACTTTGGACTTAGACTTATAATAATAGAAAATTAACATATTTTAGGACCGCTTGGAAAAAAACGGACTAGTTATTAGAAACAGAATGTTACTAAGTGTAACACATGTGTATGCATGCTGTCCATCTGAAGAACAAGTTTGGTTTCTTAAGTTTTACTTAACTCTGCAGCTCTGTGGGTGTGGGTGTGGTTGTAGATGTGGTTGTGGGAAATATGTGAGAAGCTGCTTTTTCACTACTGCAAACTTCCGGCCATAAAAGTTTGAGGGAATTTTCTCAGGGAAATCACCTTCTTACAGAAAATATTCAGTTGGAGCTTTTAGTTGAAGCTTGGAGTGCAGGTATATTGCAGGTGAAGACGCTGCTCTGTGCATTGTTTGAGGAGTCCTGCATGTGCATGCGGCATGAATGAGTGTAGTTGCAGCATCAGCATTACTGCCCTAGTGTGTGGTTACTCCTAATGCGCTGAGGTGGTTGAGTCACTTGCACAAATATTCTCCTGTTCAAGTTTTCACACACATGTATGCACAATTCAGATCACATGATGCATACCATCTCTGTTTATATCGGTGTGTTGATTTTATCATATGATTGAATGTGTATCTTTGTATTAAAAGAAATAAGCACAGTTGTCAAAAAGTGCTTTTATTCCTGTGTTGACCATGTAATAGCCATTGTGGCACCTGGGCTTTCTTTTGCACACATTTCTAATTGATACAAAACAATACTGGCTAGGTAAGTGTAGTATCTGAACTTGTGCTAAAGCTATGTGGCAGGGTTTAGCTTCACTGGTGCTAAGACCTTAGGATAAGGCTCAAATTTGCTGGAATTGCTTCATGGCTGCTTGGCTAATGATAAACTATAAAAGCTTTCCCTAGCTCCCACCAGGTATGATGCTGGTGAATATTGGCAGATACTACTTGGCTCTAGAGTGTCATACATGGGTCTTTGCCAACTGATATGTTCAGGTTTTTGATCCATCTGGTCCTAAATATCATTGTCTAAATTTTTCGTGGTGTTCCAAAAAGAATATTATTATTAAATGGAATAGTACATGCAATGAAAGTAGAGAGCTGATGTTTTAGTAGGTGTGGCCTTCTATATGATCTTTAACTTGTCTCTACTTTTGCATGTGGTATGTCATTAATAGTTGAACAACACACTTCCTTTTCCTTTCATTTCAATTACCTGTGTTTCTAATTTGAAGGCATTATTATGAGGTATTTCTATTTAGATTATGTTGAGGTTACATGATAAACTTTTAATTTTTATTCTTTATTGATTCTTTACGGTGTGCAATGTGCAATGGTCTTCTTTTGAGTTGAGGAGCAGTTGTTTGAATGAGGCCTATAAATTAGAAAGAAACACTGATAGAATGAAACTTGAAGCATTTCACCTTTTCTTGAGACTGGCCAGTTTATATGTGCAGCCTTAGTTTCTCACATAGATACACCCTTTACCAAACATTGATAAGGTGTGGACAAGTGAACATGTAAAGATGATAACAAGTGAACAGTCTCACTAAAAAGAAGTGAGTTTTGCTGTGCAGGAGAGCATTGGGTAGTGGTAATAGTCTGTTTTGGAGTGAGGACTGTCAGTTGGTTCTTGGTATGAGAGAATCTCTGTAGAAGAGATGTACTGAGGCTGAAAACTGTACACTGGAGCATGAAACAATAAGAATAGAATTTCCAACTTATATTTCATAGATTTAATTTAAAATTTGAAGAAAATATAACTACACTGTATGTCGAAGATCAAGGACCAGAGGGAAAGAGTAGGCATGACAAGACTGGTAACTGAGAGCAGCTTCAACTAAAAGGTGAAAAAAATCCCTGCTTGTAGTTGCTTGTTGCTAGCAGACATAACCAGACCCTGTATATACAGTGTTTTTGGATATGCATTGGCACCACCAGGTTTGCTCTTGCTGGCCTTTCAAACACACCCAATGGTTAGCCACTCCCACGGTTGCTACGTTAAGTAGTCTTCTGTTTGGGTGTGCAAGTTGCCCTCTGCTGTTCACACCTCACAGTGCTCCGACAGTTGGTGATGTGGTGGAAACATAGGACCTTACTCTTCTTAACCAAGTGGAAATGAATAAATTTCCTTCCTGTTATTAAAAAGAATTAAAATAAAGAGTAGAGAAAATAAGTAATTTGGACTGCTTTGTTGAAGTATTTATATGCTTGTTTATACAAGGTTATTTTCTGCCTCCTGGATCATTCTATAGTACTCTGAGCCAGACTGATTGACAAATTCAGGCTGTGTAACACTCTGATCTCTCAAGACTATAATTGTTTCTGCTGGTAAACTGCTCTCAATTAATTTAGTTCAAGCGAAGGCTGAAACACAGAAGCTACCTCAGTGATGGGGCATCTCTCTTCATACTTGTATTCTACAAAGACAGACACTAAGTTTGATGTCTCAAATACCAACATTATCCTGAGTCATACATAATCCTCCAGTAAATGTGGTTTTACATGAATAACATTTTGTTAATTATTTTTGTATATTCACAAGCCCATGCTGAATACTACAAAAAAAAACCTTGCTCCTTGCAATGCAACAGTCACATGTGTTTGGTTCCAACCAGCTATTATTACTCTCGCACAGCATTTGATGTGTTTCATGATTGTCTGGTGTTCTCTCTACTCTTCACTTCCATAGGGCGAGTTGTCGATAGTCCAAGAGATTGCAGAAGACAAGCACATGAAAGCCGACGAGTATTCCAACAAGTTGCAGATGAAGCAGGAGGCAGAGTTGCATCTGCTCACTGAAGTAGAGGCTCTGAAGGAGGAGATCCACCGCCGCTCAGAGCTGGAGGGAGTGCTGCAGGGGAGGGTGTCCAGCCGTGAACGTCGTATCCTTCATCTTGAAGAAAAAATAAATGAAATGCAGCACGACTACAAAACAAAGGCTTTTTTCTCCGAAGATTTTGATAATATCCGTGAGTGCCTTGGCCAGCTTCGTACTAGCTTCAACCCTCTAGATCAAGCCCACAAGATTCTGGACTCGCTCGAGCAAAGTATATCAGATCTCATTGGTCGGGTCATAGAAAGAGCAGGTTCGCCCTTAGGCAGACGAAGGAAACAGAGAGAGGGAGGTGACGAGCTCCACCGAGAGAAGGACAAGGATAAAGATCGGCGTAGAAGGCACAAAGAAAAGAATCCGTCGGCACACAGTGCTTCAATTGGGGTTGGTGGTGATTTTGTGAGCCGTTCTTCACCCACTGACGTACCTGGCTATGTGGTGGATAGTGATTTCACTAAAGTGATGTGCTACATGCTGAGTGACAAGACAGAGACTCCATATGTCACGTTAGTCCCCACCAAGTGAGTGTCTCTGGTAGTCGTTTTGTTTGCTGTAGTTGCTGATATAGTTGCTTGTCTTCGTTGTGATTTCAATTAGTGCCCAGCACATGTCATCTGTAAGTAAAAAATTAATAAATATTTTTATGATTGTTTTTGTGACCTTCGCCCATATTCCATTTAGATAAATGTATTCACATAGATTGGTAGGACCTTGGCCATCAGGCATGTGTCTGTTCCGTATGTGCACACATGCGCAGGCATAGATACACATCCCATGGAATTCAGCATAAATAGATTATATTCTGGTTCTAAGTTTCAGCCCTATCCAACCCTATTGTAATTTAAATGCTCTTTTTTTTCCCCTTTCAATTTGTATGTGTGTGTGTGTATGTGTGGGGGGGGGGGGGGGAGGTTGCAGGTACAGGCACGGGTACAGTGAAGTTCCCTGTACTAAAGAACATTAGTTCCCCTTTCATTGCACTGTTCATGAAAGATAGGGCTGGGAACTAGGCCAGGATTTAGATTTGTGTTGTGTTTTTTAATACAGTTGAGGAAATTTATATTGTCCCTGAAATTTTAGACAAGAAGTATATAATTTATACTTTCAATTACACAATTCACTGTTGAGAATGTAGGAAAATGAATATTATTATAACTGACACTTAAATATTGGAGTTAAGTGGGGAATTGTGGAGATATGACGCAACTTGTTGGCATTATGCATGTCATTTGCTGTTCCAGATCTACTGGGATTACGCTGAGAGACTTCAAAACTGTGTTTGACCGCCAGGGCTCATTCCGGTTCTATTTTAAGACTGAGTATCCGGATTGTGGTGTTGTGAAGGAAGAGATCACTTTGGATGACCAGTTCCTGCCAATGTGGCGGGGAAAGGTCCATGTGTGGGTGTCAGAGAAAGGGCTCGGCAAGTGAGCAGGCTGCTTCGAAGCAAGAGACTCTTAACTATCATTGAAATGAATTTTCTAGATGTGTATATAAATGCTTAACTAAAAAAACCCCCCCCCCCCCAAAAAAAACTGCTTTACTGTATCTATGTGTAAATAAAGACCCTTTACTCTTAATGAACTCCTTTTTCTATATTTGTGTATATAGTGTAGCTGTTATATACAACATATGTGTATTATAGATGCACATACATGCTCTATACAGTACTGGTCATTGATGATTGATAATACATTTATGTATTTTTCAATTTTTGTTGGATCTATTCTGTAAATTTTATCTCTGGTATTTGCTTGTTTAGCCCTGGTATTTACAGTTTGTGCAGTTCACTATTCTCTATGGTCATTATTTGATTGAGTTACAAAAAAAAAAAAAAGAAAAAGAAAAAAAAAAGTCATCTAATTTATATCTAATAAGAAGGCACATCAAAGGATGCCTACATTGTACTATATATCGGATTTTCTACGTCACAATTCTGATTGGCTTATTTGCTGGTCCTGCATACCGTCCTTGTCCTTGTTTTGGGCGGGAACTCCGCTCCTGCTTGGTTTCCATAGTAATCCTCCGTACTAGAAATGGCAGAATGGTTTCAAGTGGATGATTTGGTTTGGGCCAAGATGAAAGGCCACCCCCACTGGCCAGCCAAGGTTAGTACTGTAAATGGGTTGTTTAACTTAAATGTGTATTTATTGGTGCGCTGAACTGTACAGATTGACGAGCCACCTCCAGGGATGAAGGTTCCCCAAAATAAGTACTACGTCTTCTTCTACGGTACTCGGCAATAGTAAGTCTATATTCTTCCCAGCCAATGAGTACTCTAATTGTAGAAGATTTTTTTTTCATACTTGCATCAGCAAGGTAATGAATGATTCATGGTAAATTGAAGTAGCCAGCGTTGTGGTGGTAGTTGTAAATAAAAAAAAGAGGAGAAAACTCAGTATACCCTTTACCAACTTTACTAACAAAGTTTGGATTCCCCACCCCCCCCCCCTCCCCCCCCCCCCCCCCCCCAGCAAAACAAGATAAGAGTATTGAGCATCCTCCAATAAAAGCACTCTAGTATGCCACATAGACTTCAGAATATGTGAGAAAGGTGTATCCATTCACTAACTTAGTCCTGTAGTAAGTGTATTAGATTATAATATGTGAGAAAGTTTCCATCTTATTTAGTATTATAGTAAGTGTACATAGATAAATTTTAGTATGTGAGAAGGATTCCATCCTCTATTTGATTATCATAGAAATTATAGTAGTATGAAAAATATCTGAACAGATTTTTTTGGGTTGCGATTTAGTCCAAATGCATGTAGAAATGGGTATTCTTGGCTGTATATGATTTATGAGCTTGTGTATAAATAGTTAAACTCTTGTCCATATGTGTTAAATAAATGCCATCCTTCTGAATATTTTTTAAAAGGTTGGAATGGGTTATGTGTTGGTGAAATAGTGGTCTAAATATATTATTCATATGATTTCATTGGGTATTTTGTACACTTCAATGAAACATTTGGTGCAAAAAAAAAGAAAAAAAAAAAGAAAGAAAGATGGAACAGAAATAGTTCAGATGGTCATAAAAATGTCATAAAAATATTAATGTTTTCTACTTTCTGCATGTCAACTATGTATCAATATGTATTGGATTGAGTTGTACAGCAAAGAATAAAAAAATGGGTGCAAAATGTATTATCAAAATATGATACTGCTTTCTAAGTGAAAGTTTTTTTTTATTTAAAAAATATATATATATATTTTCTGCAAAGTTATGTTTATTATGAACTTACATTTTGCTCCCTTTTCTTTAGTTTAATATTCCAATTGAAACAGCTTTTTTTTTTTTTTTTTTTTTTGCTTTGGGACCAATGTTGATAAATAGTTGGAGCCTCAGGGACAGTTGTTGTGTGGTAATACGAACCCTTGCCACTAGAAGATCAGCTGCTGATTAATTGTGGGACTAGGTGCTTGTTACATTAACAGGCAGGTTAAATCTAAACAATAAATGTAGATACTACCATGCAATGTCACCTGATGTAGTTTGACTCCTGATTTATCTTGCTGCAAACCAATACTTGTATAAACTTGAATTGCGTCCATGCATTTTGCTTTACCTTAATTTCAATAATTCTAGAACCTCCCTCCTCAAAATGTTGCTCACAAGATAACTGTTATTGTTTTAACAAATAAAAAAATTAGTAAAAAATAGCAAACCAAAAAAAAAACAACTGCCCAACCAAATAACACACAAACCTCTGGTGCTAGTTATAGGTATTCATGGTCTATACCTTCATGAGAGAGTTGTTACTGCTACCAGAAGGCAATCGTAGCTGGAGGCTGTGAATGCTTGCTAGACCCACCTCTGGAGGGCTGTGGTCATACTACATAAAAGTGAAGGTATTTGCATGTAACTAACTTGTTTCTTCAGTTCTAGTTGCTACAGATGAGAAGACCAAAAAAAAAAAAAAGATGCTGTGTGTAATTATTTATATTTTAATCAAGTGATTGAAATATAATTCTTAATGAAAGTGCCAGAGTTATCTTTGTATTAGAATAAATGCCACAATGTTAAGTTGCTCTTTTTTGCATGTTTGTGATGCTATTTGAGCAGATAGAAAATGAGCAAACAATCTGAAAAGTTGCAGTTGCAATCCCAGCTAAGAACAGTTGCTGCTGCCAGGCATCTAAGGAACAAAGAAGAAAAGGGGATGGGCGGGGGAGGAGAATAAAGGAAAGGGAGTATAAAATGGATAATAAAAAAAAAAAAGAAAGGGAAGAGAAAAAATCCAACAAGAAATGGCCCTGGTAGTGTGACTTAATCCAAACCCCCAGCTCCAAATCTCCATTTTGAGCTTTTTCCCCCCTGAGATGCCTACAGGTAGAGGTGTGGCCAGGTGTAACTCAGCCAGAATGTTTGTGCCCTCCACAGGAATCCCTCTTGAAGTTTGAGCTCATTTGATTCACTGGTTATCGAGTTTTAGCTCATTGTGTCAACATGCGTGTGCACACACACACACACACACACACACACACACACACACACACACACACACATGCGCACACATGCACATACACACAAACAGATAAAATGTAAGATTCAGACTAGACAGCTTTATTACTGTTGTTCCTCGAGGTATGACAAATCTTACTAGCTGGCCAGTTCAGCTTCCAAGTCAGCTAATGAATCCTTGCCACTATTTCTTCCCATACTACTCCTCAACCTGGCAAATGCTAATAATATAGTTTCATGTTATGTTATGTTATTTGATCCCATTAATGGAAGCTCTGTACTTGTTTTGTAATTGTCTTTATCTTCCTTGTGTTTTATTGGGAAGGATTCTAGTGGATTGACATATTATCTGTTGAATATTGTTCTTGTTATATTATGTCTAGAAGAAACAGCTGCATATGAGCAGATTCCACACATACACTTACATCCTTTATGAACGAATTGATGGGACCGAGATGAAGAGTTAGGTAACATTTGGGATGGTGGAGCTCAACACGACAGCAAAACCACTCACATGCTTAAATTGGGACATGATGTTGAAGTTAGTTTATTTAAAAATGAGAAAAAATATTACCTGAGGTTATTGCAGCTTCACCTGCAATAATCACTCCCAGAATCATTTTTGAATTTTCACTGAGATTTACACACAATTTTTTTCTTTCAAATTTTGGTATTTTTCTCAAATTTTGGCATATTTAGCCTGATATTTGGCATAAAATTTCTGGTAAAGCAATGTTGAACAATCTTTTCCGGGTGGCTTTGGATAAGGAAGTGCTTGTAACTCAGAAACTGCCATTACTGGGAGTTAACCAAATTGCACCACAATGTCTGTATTTACATTGGAATTTTGATAAAATATTTAATATTTGCACTACATAATCTGTGTACAGTCATACAGCGAATACATTAACAAAACATGCTTATTCATCTCTGCAAGTAATTGAGGTGATAGATGTTTGCTAAAGTGAATTCTGTCCCATCGAGCTCAGCATCTTGCCATTTTTTAAGAGCTGGATCTGTGTCTTGATCTTGATATTCCAGCCCCAATAGTGAGTTGTCTTGGGCATTGAATGATTTGCTTGGTGTGACTAAATGATAGTATTTTCCTTTCACTCTAGAACTGTTACTATTTGCTAATGTATCTGCTGTGTAATAATCCTGTCATCTTCCATAATCTGGTGTACTGCATCACTTGGATCAGTATCCAGCCAATCCATATCTATGCTTAGTTTTCACTCTTATTGAAGAGCATCAATGGAAGACAGTGTGTTCTAAAGGCATTTCACACAACCAAAAAGTGTGACACAGTCTTTTTATTTTTTGAAGTTTAAAACCCAGTGTTGACTGTGCCCAGTTCAAAGATGCAGGAGTTAGCCATCACCACAGCACTGCTTCATCTGCATTGAGGATTTGATCCCAAGAACATCTCTCCATCTCCACCAATGTGAAGGGTCGGTCTCATAAAAAGGATCAACGGCTGCAATATCAGTTGACAAATCTCACCACAAATTATTGTGCTCTTAATTCAGTATGCAGGTTAAACTTCTGGAGATATCGTGTGCTGCCCTTGGAACTGTCTGGTGCAGTGTCAGAGTAGGGCTGCTAAAATAATAATAATAATACTAATAAAAAAAAAACTTTGGGAACTCCTCTTTTTTTTTTTTCAAGCAAGACAACATAAACTTGGGAAACCATTCTAGCATGTTTCGGGGATGCATTCCAACATATAGATTTATGGTATTCTACTCCAATCCCCCCCCCCCCCCCCCCCTCCCCTCCCCTTCCCTTTTACCCCTCACAGCTACAGTTTAAATTACAAAGTTGATTTTCAAAAATATTAATTTCTTCATTTTCTATTTCATATTCAGTGTGTTTTCCACCATTAGCAACTTTATCTTTTCTGGTGCAGCTGTTCTCTTTTATACACTTAATCCCTAGCAAGACTTTTTTGGGATCTTCTGTAGCACTAGTGGGTTCTTTAGGCATTTCCTAAGCTTTCTTCAGGTACAAAAAGCATCCGAAATGGTAGAGAAACATGATTAAATTTTTTAAAAACCAGATCATGTGAAGGTGCCCCCACCTTCAATTTTTTTACTGCAGGCATGCTCAGTTTATTTGGTAAGATATAGATATCAATAAGCTACATTTTGGCACTAAAATGATGTTTCTACCATGCACAGTTACAAAGATATCTGGCAATTATTGGAAGTCATCTTGTTTTTTTTCCCCCTTCATAATCTCGTGAAGATGCTGGCTAAAACTGATGAGCATGCATGTATAAAACCTTCTGTACCTTCAATATGAAGCATTCAATTGATCTGTAATTTAAAAGATGGCTAGTTCAGGAGTATACGTACCTGCTGAACTGAAAAAAAGGAGGAAAAATTGTTTCATAGTTTTTGTTATATATCCCCCCTTAAACATAGCTAGTCTCACCAGGGAAGTGAATGAGATAGAGAATATGGTACACTTCAAATGGGGGATTGAACAATGTCTTAGTTGATACATTTACAAAGTTGTAAGATTTATTTGCGTGTTTTTATATTCGTTACTGCAAATTCAGTCAGTGGTTCTCATATCCTGGAATTGTGTTGTTTTCCCATTTCTGCAGTGGTTGGATTGGATCAAGCGATCTTTTCCCTTACCATGAATACAAGGATAAGTTCACGAAGCCAAACTCCAGGAAAGGCTATTCCGAGGCTCTGTGGGAGATAGAGGAAGATCCTGATCTTACCATCAGCAATGAAACTAACGCACCACCACCTAAGAAGAGGAAGAAACAAGAAAGTGAACAGAAAATGGTACTGTGATGTGAACCAGTGGCATTTATGCACACAGTTATCGTACGTAATAGAGCTGGTGTACATCGAGTATGATTTGTCTGGTCACTGTAGCCAGGTTTTCGTGATCCCAGCGGAAGTGTGGCACGAACCAAACAAATGGGAAGTAATTTTAATTGCGGATATTAAGCATGCGCTTGTGAAATATGCGAATAACCAACTTGCAAAGCATTAAAATCTGCAACCTTCAATGCTGATTATCTGGTTTTATTGTTGATCGCTAATTATCTGACTGTGCAGTTTGTAACATTTTTCGAATCTGACCAATCAGATTTGGTTACAAGATCCAGTAACTGGCTCACGAAACAGTGGCCACACTAATATTCCCTTTTTTTTTTATCAGTCTGACGCATGAGACTGAAGTCCCTGTCCATACTGTACGCTAAAACCGGTTTCACGCATGATCTAATAAATTCAAAATAGGATGTGGTTGCTAGTTGAGGGTGCAAAGCTATCAAGGGTGTGTCCTATTTCAAATGAGTGTGGGGCAATATTGGTTTACCTGAAGGCATCCTTGGAACTGCACTACCATCACGTGTCAGGACCATTCATCTGCACAACAATAGATGGACTATAAAGGATTTTGCTGAAGTTTGAATTCTATATGCTTTAGCTTGATAGCTGTACTTGTCTGTAGGCTTAATTGTAGTTATCAATGGTTAGCACTTCAATTTAGTTAGATGGTGCACAACCTATTTTTATGAATGGAGGAGCTTTGAATGAGTTTATTCCAGATTGTGCAGGGATAATACAAGCTTTTCGAAAGGGGGGGTGGGGAAGAAATATTGATGTGAAGTTGTATAGGCAGCGATGGTGCTAGCACAGCTCACTTGCCAGGCATTTTTTTAGAAAAATTGCTAAGGGGGGCGGGGGCGAAATAGAGATAGCCGTCTGCGAGGGGGGGGGGGGCATACATGTGTCAGTGTATATGCATGTAAATGTTTGCACTATAATAGTGCAAAATGATAATGCTCAAGGGGGGGGGGGTGGAGGGCACAAAATCTTCAGGGGGGGTCGAATGCCCCCTGCCCCTCTAAAAAAACCCTGCATGCTATAACGTGAGGTGTCATGTTGTTAACTCATAAGTCTTTGATAATCACACTAAATGTGATTTATTGCATCTCTAAGATATTGTACATACTGACCAGTGTTTACTTACAAGTTTTGAGCATTTTATTCTTTGCAGACTAATGTGAATGCTATTGAAGAGCCAGAGGGTAGATGATATTAGTTTTAAGGTAATTCTGGAGATGTTTAAGGACAGAATCGGAGACTTTTGAGCATTGACTTAAACATTAATTCAACATTTATTATTAATGATGGAAATGCCGGCACTCAATTAGTAGAATTCAGTTTTTTTTTTTTTTTTTTTTTTTTTTTTTTTTTTTGGGGGGGGTTTGTTTTTGCTAATTTGGGTGTATGCTATCAATGACCCTTTACCACATTATCATCTAAATTCACGAAAAATGTCTATAGCAGAGACAATAGGTAACCAATCGAAACCACAATTTTTATTAGCAATACTGGGGTTATAGGGAACATTCATAACAAGTTTCATAAAAAATCAGTCTTGGCGTCTAGGAGGAGTTTACAGACACACAGACAGCCATTGCTGATAGAGCTACTGGGATTATTCATGATCATTCACAAATGTCCATGTATCTAAACATACCTATACCAGAGCTACTGGGCATATTCATGATCATTCACAAATGTCCATGTATCTAAACATACCTATACCATTGGGGCTGCAACTTGGGCTAGCTATTGGGTCAGGAATAGAGTTAAGGTAGTGTTTCGTTTAGGTTTAGTTACTTGTAGTTTGTGTGGGGAATTCGTACTTGTAAATATGCAGTGTATTATATTCTATGTCTTGATATTCATACAATTACAAGGTCCCTGGAAGACAGACACTCTCTAGGGCTATGTGGAGAGTTAGGATGTAATACTATCTTGCAACACTGTCTTCACTACACTCGGGTTTGTTGGCATCATTCAGTTGCTATTCATTCCTGAAGTTTTAATGAGTGACAGAAGCTAGATGAAGCATATTGTGCTAATTGCATGGTTGCCTAGCTAGGAACCACATTCTCTTTAACACATTAATAGTCACGAGTAGTTATGGCTGCATACATGCTGGCCCACCTGTGTTGGAGCTGGGGGCATTGTGTTTGGTTAACACCCCCCAATTCCCATTTATGGAAGCATTTGTACATGTCTACTGACTGCATCATGGTGTAGGGATAGTGGACTTAGTTAACAAGGAAGTGAGATGGAGTGTTTCACCAACATCATTAAGTAGTCCAAAGAACTCAGGAAGCACAAGATAATATTTGAATTAAGTTTTCTGTGTACCTGCAACATAATCTCTGGTTATAAAATCCCCCCTCTCCAAGACTGATGGCCTGCCTTCGAATTTTATTTTATGTTTAATATATGCTGGCTGTATTCATGTGTTTCTTTGTCAAACTGTATGAATTTATAAGTGCTGCTCTTTCTCTCACTGATTATACTGTGCATGTGTGAGACATAGAGTATGGAAGCTAGCTCCTCAATTCAGCCACCAAGATCTGTGAAACTCCATGTAATTAGACTTATCCTGCCTTTCCTATTGTAGTGAACTAGTCCAAAGCCATGCTGGGTACTTAAACCACTTGACTCTTGACAATAGATGTGTGAGTGCTTACTATGATATAGTTCATCACTTGACGCAGTTGACTTTCTGCATACAAGTGGAGTAGAGCCATTTGGAGTAAAGATGTTCTGCTTTTTTCTTATAATTGGGTATCAATTTTCCTCCCTAACAATTTTGACTTGCACTGTTACTTCCAGTATTAGATAATTTCCCTGAGGTTGTACATAGTGTGTGTGTGTGTGTGTGTGTGTGTGTGTGTGTGTGTGTGTGTGTGTGTGTGTGTGTGTGTGTGTGTGTGTGTGTGTGTGAAAAAAAAGGGGGCAGAACGTATTTCAAATGCCTAACTTTCGTCTCTCCTTTTCCTGGTTGACCAGTTCTTGTTTAGATTTGTATGAGCCAATCCAGTGGAGAAATTGCTGTAAGATACTTATCTATGTATCTATAATATTATTTAATTCTGGTATATTTTCATGTTGTAATAAAAAATGGCAGAACTATCTTAGACCTTTTCTAAAAATGGCCAATCACTTTCAATTAAAAATGTAGGCAAGCCTATATTTTCAAGGGCTAATGCACTCGGTACTTTCCTTATGGGTACATGGTTTGTGATGATGATGATGAAGTATATGTTTGTCTTTACCTTCCCATCTGAAGGAACCTTCAGAGCCGCCTGCTGCTATTGCCCCAGCCTGTGGTGATACGGGAAGCAAGCAGAAGTTGAAACAATTGACAGAGCGAACCCACACATCTTCCCAAAAGAGAGGAACTGCTAATAAAGGCCTGCTGAGTCAGCGACAACCAAGAACTCCACTTAATGAAGTTGAAGAGGTGAAAGAGAAGAAACTGGTTAGTTGAGAATTATAATTGTACAAAGTCAGAAATTAATGTGGTAGCTCTCTTTGTGAAAACTGTCTCTGTTGACTCATTTTCAGTAAATACAATTTGTGTTATCCATTTTATAATATTTTTATCCCCCCCCCCCCGTCTCCTCCCACATGCAATCCTCTCTATTTGTAGGATGAATCATCAGAACAACCCCTTCCAGCCATTCGAAACACAGGTCGTAGGAGTCCTGTGCTTACTAGAGATCGAAGGAGGCGTAGTCAGACAGTGGAGTGCGACACACCAGTGGAAGAGCTATCACAAGACCTCAGTGATCACACTTTACCATCAGAGGAGGCCACATTCATTGTGGCCAAGCAAAAAAACCGACGATATAAAACTAGGAGTATGCATTGTGAGAAAAAAGAAAGTGCTGGAAGGAGGAAAAGAGGAGGATATGTAGAGAAGCTTGCAGAAAGGTATGCCACCAGTAGGGAACGTGTCTTCACTTCACCCACACGGAGGGAAGGTTTGAGAAGTAGCTTACCTGAAGGTCGAAAAGAAATTAATTCAGACATCCTCCGGCTTACATCAGAGCAGAATGTACCTATCAACACTTCAGAGGAAGAAGAGACAATTATATCAGCTGTTAAAGACGGCAATGACTCCTCTTCTGAACATATAATTGAAGAATGTAGAGAAATAGCTTCCAAGAGTGAAAAGGAAGTGGAATATGATATTCAGATATCTCCCGGGAATGATATCATGGTGTCCATTGATATGCAGCTCTTGGGGTTAGAGGGAAGAAACGGGAAACTAATTAAGTCGAGTGTAGGAACAAGTCCAAATAGTGTCAATTTAGCTGTGAGTGATGAAGTGAAAGGGAAGGAAGATGGCAGGAGGGAGAGTGTTATTGGCCCAGAGAACACTAGACCTGAAGGATTGGATGGCAGCAAGAAGTTTGGCAGGATGTCTCTCCTTGGAAGTACTGAATCTGGGAAGTTACATTCAGTTGCTCAGGAGGTGACCCTTCTAAGCACAAGTTTGCAATGCACCGAGGCCAACTTTATACGCCCCGACGAGGCTGTCACTCACACAGACAGATCTGTGCACCTTGAACCCAAACCAATATCCTCTTGGCTAGCTCCCAAAGTTGATATTCCTCAAACTGCAGTATTTGCAAGAGATAGACAACATCCTGGTTCAAGCAAACCTTTAACCAGGAGAGGATTTTCAGTTTCTGGAAGTTCTGATGCAAGTATTGCAAGTTCTCAACTGCATCCTCAATCATTGTCAACCCCAGTTGCTGCCCTGGAAATGTTTTCTCCCCAAAGAACCGCCAAAAGATTCCCTTCAATTGATTGTGGAGAAATGTCGAGGTGTGCTGTGGTTTCAGAAAGCAGAGCTATTGATGACCTGAGCCTCACAACCAGAGCTGGTGCAGAGGCAGCTGCCACTGATGTTCATACTAATGTTGACTCCACATATTTCGGAAGCCAAGTTCTAGGGAACAGAGGTGGTCAAGCAGCGTCCATCCAGCTGCCATGCCAGGTTCAACAACATCTTCAATTTCAACCACCACCAATACATTCGATCCCGCCACCAGAATTAAAATTGCCACAGTTGTCTCCGATAGTGCCGTCAGGTCCCATGCCCCCATTCTGTCATCTCCTGCAGGGAAGAACTGAAAGCACTCCACGCGCTGTGCTCCATGCGCCAGGTGTGCTGTCTTCACCAAGCACATGTCCTCCATCTAGTGGAAGCATTCCTCTTCCTTTTACTTCGCTGCCAGAAAGTGCTTCTGTAGGGGCAGTTTTGTCTGGAAATGAGCATGCCAAGTTTGCTGACCTAGTTTCTGACATTATTTCTTTGTTAGATGATGTGCCTAATAAAACGGCATGTAGCACTGCTGTGGGACAAACTGGGAGTGAGCAAGGTGTGGTTAATCTTGCTGGAGAGCCTGGTCCAGAAGCTGATCATTTGCTTGGAAGAGAACAGGGCACAAGTGACATTTGTGAAGAACAGAGAAAAATGAGCATGGGTTCTGATTTACATGGGAAAAACCATTCCATTGATGCAGATGATGTTTCAGGATTAAAATTTGAGGGTTGTAGTTCTTCTGTTAGACCAATGAAAGAGACTCAATCAATTCCTGTGTGCCTAGATGAGGTGGAAAGAGCAAATACTGATGGAGTAAAGACAGCATTCCCACCGGCTGTGAGTGAACCTGAGCAAGTCAAGCCTGTGGAGGTGGTGGGTGAGGGAGGAGTCACAATGGCAGCTGAAGAAGGAGGAAAGGGCAGTGAGGGCCTGGACCACTTGAGCATGGTTGAAGAAGTTGATGTTGTATTGGCTAGTCCTTTGGTGTGTGAGGGAAGTGTTGACATGGAAGAAGATGTGGAATGGGGAGGAAGTGGTGGAGATTTGAGGTTGCATAAGGAGAGATGTCTGGTGGAAGGGGAGAAAGCCGGTGTTAGTGGTGACATTGGGGGAAAGGCTAGGGCCGCAGAAGGTGTGAATGAAGAGTGTGCATGTGTTGAGAAGGTGGAAGATGAAAATGTTTCAGTTGATAAAGGTGATAAGAAGATTGATGAAGAAAAACCTAAGGTCAGGAAGTCCAAGAGAGTCTGGTCAACCTGTTCTCCCAAAACTCTCAGATCAAGCAGCAAAGCAGCTGGGCATCACAGTGAAGGAAAGCCTACCACCTCACCTCCCAAACAGTTGTTTCCATTGGTTGATGAAACGCCCACTTCAGTGCAGACAGAGGTGAAGGTGTTGCCTGCTGAAAGCTGTGCACTCTTAGGTTCAACTACAGCCGCTGCTGTTGTGGAGTCTAAACAAACAATTGCTGAACTCAAAACCACCATCATGGTGGAGCCCAAAACCTCAATAGCTGAGCCCAAAACCTCTGTGGATGAACCCACAGCACTAAAAACAATCCAAACAGAAAAGTTGGTACCAGTATTTCCAAAGACAAACCAAAATAGCACAGTCACTATACCTGATTCTGCAGCAATGTCGATGAGAAATGATAATCATGGACGAAGGCTTAGATCACGATCTGTGGAAGGCAAGGAGTCCAAGGTTATGTTGCCTGCCAAGAAGCCTCGAATGGATAAGAAGGGAACTAAACCTAGAAATTGTATGAAGAAGATAGAATCGGGAGAATCTGTGTTAAGAAATTTGACTGTTTGTAAGGTTACCATTGGGAATACAGTGGAGGAGAAGGGTGGACTTGGGATAGAAGAAGTGAAGTTGGATGAAGAGAAGAAGGGGGAGGAGGGAGAGGAGAAGGAAGGGAGGAATGAAGGAGAGAGAAAGGAGGAGGTCAAAGGGGAGAAGATGGAGGAAAAGTATGCAGGAGAGAGGGAAAAGGAGAAAGTGGAAGTGGAGAGGCTGGAGGGGAAGAAGGTGGAGGGGAAGTTGAAAGAGAAAGTTGGGTTGATAAAAACTTCTAGGAAAGATGAAGGTGTAATTGGTAAGGTTGAAGAGGTTGGAGAATTGGCCAAGGAAAACAAACACCTTGGTGGATTGCACACAAGTGACATTAAGAGTAGCAAAGGTGATGCTGCTGTGGGTGTGTGTGTGGAAGGAGTGGTGTGTGACATCGTTACTAAGGAGACAGAGTACAATCCCGAGGTGAAAGTTTTGGAGCCCTCCGCTGCACCTGCAAATGTTGACCAACCAGCCACCAGGCCCAATGATTTGGGAGACGTCACCCCTGCAGCTGTCCAGACAAACGAACAGCAGCAACTGGAGCCAATTCTTCCTCCTCTTCCACCATTGTTGCCTGTACGGAGAGGTAAGTGTGTTGTTACACTATTGCATCTTTATTTCTGTGTTATGTGGAGAAAAAAAATCTGATTTTTAAACAAACTGTTTTAATTAATATCTGAAAGTAGATACTAATTAATTTTGAATGCACTAGTTTTATATTCCACCAAGTTAGTAATAATGTAGTTATTTTTGTGAGCTGGCTAAAGGTTGTTTGCAAAATAACAATAGAAATCGAGGTGATACCACGCCACCCATTGCTGGAACAGATGTGATATCATTTATAGAGTTTTTTTTTTTGAAAATATATTAATGCTGCATTGAAATTTTAAAATTATTTTAGCATTGTATGTGTAACCAGTCATTTCTGGTGGACCAGAATGGCTTTAATCTAGGACTTTGTCAAGTGGGGGGGGGGGGGGGGGGGGGGTTTGGGGAGGGGGGGAGTGGGGGAAGGGTGGAAGGAAGGGTTGAGGGAGGGATGGGTGGTTGGTGGTGCATGACAGATATATTCTTAAAATCAGCCCAACGTTGGTAACTTTGAAACTTTTCCATATTCTCTTAATCTTCAGTAGTTTTTTTTCCTAGTCTTAAAATTTGTTGTACACAATTTCCCTTTAATATTTGTGCCCACTTCTCACCTTTGATACTAGCTACTTATCATACCTAACCCACCAGTGACTTTTCTTGTACTCCATTGCATCTGTGTGACAAATTCTATTTGTTTTGAATGAATCAACTTCTGTTTGATGTTTACAATGAAGTAGGACGTTTGTCTGAGCCGTCACATTTTGTTTGAATTATAAATGTGCATTAACCAGATTGAAAAGGATTTTAACTCTTCTTTTCTGTAAATAAGTCATTTCTTGGCATGATGATTTAAGAAAAAGAAAAGAAAATTTATGCTTGTTGATTTTTCTATAAAGAAAGGTGTTCTATTGTATAATTAGCAATTTTTTTACAATCTTTCGCACACCCACACAATAGATCACTCACTCATGTACACACCCACTCATGTACCCACTCACCCACCCACTCACTCATCCACCCACTCACTCATCCACCCACTCACTCATCCACCCACTCACTCACCCACCCACCCATCAACTCATTCTCTCACACACTCACCCACCCACTATTCTATCACAAACCCACTCACTCTCAATCACTCACTCACACAGACACTCACTCACTCCCTCCTTCCCTGTGTCCCACCCTCCCTCCCTCACTCACTCACCACTCACCCACCCAACTAAATCACTCACTCGCTCACTCATTAACATTCTGTCCTTCCTTTTATATTTGAATAGGTATGACCACAGTTAAGAAGCTCAGACTCCTCAACTACAATCTGAAGGCATCTCTCATCACTGATAGAGCGGTAAGTGGCAACATAGTTACATGCAATGAGAAATAAAGGAGAGTTGATCTGATCTGAATATCTCTAATGATAAATGTGGTTTATGCTTATTTTTCAATCCCCCCCCCCCTGCCACCTTTGAAATTTACGGAGGATCTTTAAGGCCATAATTGGGCTTCAAGTGCAAACACTCATAAATTTAGAACATACTCTATAGTAGTGATTTTATGCTCGAAAGATGGATTTCACAGTCTGATTTAATAACAAAAAAATAGTATGAAGGATGGGAAAGAGAGTGAGGTGTATTGACGTGAGTATAAAAGTGTCTCATGTGGGAAGGTGGTTTCCCAACAATATTGACTCAATTGTCAATATTTCAATCAACTATGAAGTGCTTTTATGCAACTGAACTCTTCTCATAGTGGAGCAAAAATGATATATATTTATTATTTCATACTTTATTCTAGCAACTAACCAATGTAGGCAAATCAAATTTTTCTAAACAATGTCTATTTTATAGTAGCTATAATGGAAGCACTTAAAGATTAATTGAGGAGTGATAGTAGAAATTAATATTGTTGTAAACAACATTCTTAGATTGGTAACACACTTTCATGCTATTTTCATTGTACTATTTTCATTATAGTATTAGTACCCTTATCTCATCTTAAGCACACACAGAGTTGTATCTAGGAGTAGAATGAGTTGACGTGAGCATCCTGGATATTGAGACAGTGATCATTATGTTGTCGGCTCTCCCTTGCCAAGTGGTTTCATTGGGGTATGAGCTAATCTTGTAGCCGTTCCTGCTGGGTATCGGCATCCTCTACCTCTCATGCATGCTGCATGACATTCTTGATCAACCTTCTGTCTTGCCTCTCATTCATGACTGGATTCTACAGCCTGCTTCTGAGAGGAAAGGGGGGGGGGGGGGGGTGCAGAAAGAAAATGGAAAGGAATTATATGTAGGGAGAAGAGTGCCTCTAGACTTTTGTAGCACGAGTAAAGTTTTATTGAATTTTGCATGAAAATTAAAAAAAAAATTTTTTTTAATTCGAATTTTGTACAATTCTTTCCAAAAATATGAAACATGTCCAATCCTGGCCAAGGAGATACCAAAACTTATGTTTGGTCATGGTGGTTCCAAACAAATATCACATGTGGGTCTAAGATTTGAACTGGTTGAGTTCGGAGAAAAAGAACAAGGGACACATCACTTGAGTATATAGTTAGAGTTAGAAAATTATGAGTGTTGGAAGTTGAAGCTCAATTTTGACCTTAGGTTTCCTTATAATATCTTGGTTCAGTAGTAGACACTATGGATGATATTGCTATGTCTCTTCTCTTATTCTGTGTGTGTGTGTGTGTGTGTGTGTGTGTGTGTGTGTGTGTGTGTGTGTGTGTGTGTGTGTGTGTGTGTGTGTGTGTGTGTGTGTGTGTGTGTGTGTGTGTGTGTGTGTGTGTGTGTGTGTGTGTGTGTGTGTGTGTGTGTGTGTGTGTGTGTGTGTGTGTGTGTGTGTGTGTGTGTGTGTGTGTGTGTGTGTGTGTGTGTGTGTGTGTGTGTGTGTGTGTGTGTGTGTGTGTGTGGTGTGGGGTGGGTGGGTGGGTGTGTGGTGGGTGCATGCGTTCATTTGTGCATATGCGCATGCTATGTTTCATGCATGCCTGGATTTGTGTGGACATTTTTGTTGTTTGCCCACTCTCAATTTCATTTAAAATTACTTAATTGAAGTACAAGTACTGTAAAAGTATTTGTTCTCATATAAATGACTGTATAGATGACCCTGTACAAATAGACCACATGTTAGATAACCCTTTGCCACACAGATCACAGGATAGATGATCTTGTACCATATAGACCCTAGATTAAATTACCCTGTCAAATGTAGACTGCAGCTTAGACGACCCTGCATCACATATGTCACAGGTTAGATAAGTTGTAAATACCTTCCTACCTATGTGGCTAATGACCTGCCAAACAGTTGGACATTTGAGATGCAAAACCTGACATGCATATGCAACTTCATCCAGGGAGTAAGCTGGTCAATATTAGTACCCCAGGGGGGAGGACTGAGGGAACGTCAGGACCAAAAAGAACAAATGTGTTTTCACATGCTTAAATAAACTCCCTTCATGTACAATGACAACAGATTGGCTGTATAAAGCAAACATGTCACGATCCACCAAATTTAACACTAATTGACCTAATTACATGTTCACTTTTGTTTCATATGTCTACAACAAGGCTTCAAAGCAGACACTTTTGTGACTACAGCCCATAAAAGTTGGGCCAAAAACTGCCCGTAGGGCTGTGTTTCGCTAGTAGATTAAATTGGTAAAGCGTCTGATTGTGTAATAGCAAAAGAAATGGCCTGGGTGCATCATTGTCGTAATTTTATTTTTGTGTTCTGGTTGAGGTATGTGTGATCACATTGACATTACGATGGTAATACTGTCTGTGGCCCACACAACAGCCATGCGTGCATGAGATGGTTCACATTTATTGGCATGTACATTGACATGTATTTTGTACTCCCTTTCAGATCATTCCTCGAGCTCTAGAGACACTGAATTGCTTTCTGTCCCTGCCGATGTGTCCTACTGATTTGGAGGAAGTGCCCGACCTTGTTTACACCCTGAGAAAGGTGAGGTACAGTTTGTATGACATTATATCTAGCAACCTTGGTCTCTTGACATGGCAACTGTTTTTAATTATCCCACAAACAGAAGCCCCTGCAGTCGTAGGAGACCTGTGTCAATTGAAATAGACATGTCTTGTTGGTGGCAATTCATGTGAAGATTGTAGTGTGATTATCAATCCTTCATGGTGCTAATTTCATTTGCTCTATGATATCATGCTTTTCCCACTGAGATGTGTTCTCTTTCGGTAAATGGTGTATGGAGAAGTTTGGATCTTGTCGAGTGGGGATAGTATTTCTCACCACTCTCACCTTCATTAGTGGTGTTTCTGTTCCCTGCTGTATAATGACAGTTTACGCCATCAATTTATATTCCCTCCCCCCTCCCCCCTCCCCACCCCTCCATACACACAGATATACATCCTGAACCAACGTAGATGAAAATATATTAATGTATGCCTCATGTGATAATATTGTGTCAATGTCCATTTCCTTGTAATATTGATAAAATATCTTTTCCTAGAACAACGTCTTTTTTTATAGTTGCTGTTGCTAGTGTGAGTAGATATCCCTTTATATCCATCCAGGTGATGGAGTATCGTTTAAATCTTGAAGTGATGAATAAAGCAAAGGAAATCCATGATCTCATGGCGGACATGTACCCACGCCCTGATCCTGTGGTGCAGCCCATTAGACGAAAGTTACTGGGAATGTATCGTAAAACCAAAGTGAGTTGCATGTGTTTATCTTACTGTTGACCTATGGACTCAACAAAATAACCTGATTCCGGGATATAAATTTGTGTAGCCAGAGAGTACCAACCCTTTAATCACTGCAGGTGCCTGGGAGGAAACCTGGTCGTCCTAAGACCTCTCAGAAAGCAGTGGCAAGTCGTAGCGACAAAAAATCTGCTGAAGCATCAACTTCAGCCATTGCCAGTGCTACGAAGGGCAAAGATCAATCCCAAATGAAAATGAGCAAGGTGACATCATTGTTGGATTCAAATTTGTCTGGAGATAAAGGAACTGAGGGAGAAGGTCAGATAGCAGACGTGATTGGTCAGAAAGCTTCGGCTAAGCAACTGAGCGAGATGAATACTCCCCTTGTGCCTGGCAGCTTGTTGAAGGAAAGGCCGAAAATCACTAAGGGTGTTTGTATGAAGAATGTGGCCTCTCCAATTAAGAGTGAGCCTAGAAGTAACGATATTTTGTTTATTTCTTCAATTCATGTTATTTTGTTTGGTATGCGGAGACACATACCTTTCCTGCTTGTTTACTGTATTGTAATTTTTGCAAGATGAAATATTTTTCTTTGCACAGGTCAGCTCTATGCATAATTTTTAATTCAGTTGACTTAAGTCATGTGTTAATTTGGTGTTGTTTTTTTTTCTTGTGTTTATGTCTAATTTGTAAGCTATTACATCCCTTCCTTCTTCTTGATAACTTTTTGGTCCAAAACATTCCCTGATCCACACATTAAAGATCCCATATCACTTACACCCAGGGTTAGACTATTCAGAACCCCCCTCCCCCCCATATCTTCCAGCAACAACAATAACAAAAACATCAATGAAAATTCCTCTGCCCACCTTATAGGATCACATATCATCATGTGCACCACCATGTTTAGAGTTATAATACATTTCTAGGAAATGCTCACATACATCTCTGCAAACTGAGCTGCAATATTTTCCTAAAAATATCGTTCCTTTTATTGCAGTGATTTTTGATCAGGTAACCCGGTTGAATTGTAAGGAATGGCAGAGGAATTTAATGAGTGATTAATGTTAATATTGCATATTTATTGAAGACTGTGTAATTCTTTTGTAGGTGATGAAGTAACTGTATCCTCAGAAAATGCAGTGGAAGGTGTGGCTGTTGTTGCAGAAGGGTTAGTCACTGATGATTCGGACTCTAAGATGACCAAAAGATGTGATCAGATTGTTCCGTCTTAATTGATGTTAACTGGCAACATGACAATACACTTATTCATGTATTAAAGTTTTGATTGTCACTTATAAGATAATTGCTTCTAGCAATGATCAACAGTATTTCAGTTATACAATTTATCTTCAAGGTGCTATTAGGAGATGATAATCTTGCACTGTGTTTTTTAGATGTCTAGTAATACAATATATAAATAGAAAAAAGAAAAAAAAAGATTCATGATTTCCCCCAAAGAAGTACTGAAAAAATTGCCACAAGGCATGAGCACTCCATCATTACATGCCTAATTCTACATCCCTAAATCACTGCCACCACACCTTACAGCTTGATATTTTTGTGCTCCCATTATGGTGGTGAGGGAGTCACCTATTTTCTTTCCACACTATTTGAGTACCCCATTCTCTTCATTGTGACTGGGTGGAATATTATTAGGTGTAATGGAAGATGATTGGTTGTAAGGTCATACCTCTGACAGAGTAAACCACCCCACTAAATATAAACTATAATTATGTAAGCACATAGATCAGTAAAACTATGCCAGAACCAATTCCAGCTTAGTTTACTAACTTCTTTTTTAGCCCTTTAGGCCACAGAGATCAAACAACAGCAGCAGGTCTACAATTATATCAAGAGGTTTTGTTCTCTCCATCCCATCAGTAGGGTGGGTATTTTTGAGGGAAGGAGAGAGAGTAGGAGGAAGATAGAGAGAGAGAGTAGGAGGAAGATAGAGAGAGAGAGTAGGAGGAAAATAGAAAGAGAGAGAGAGTAGGAGGAAGATAAAGAGTAGGAGGAAGAGAGAGAGTAGGAGGAAAATAGAGAGGGTGAGAGAGAGAGAGAGAAAAAAACAGGAAATAGTTTTGGTTGGTAAAACCTAGCCTAAGCTTTAAAGAATAGCTGAAAGTTAAAACCAGCTGCACATACACCTAATATTTGCCAGAAGGCCCCCAACCCCCTAAATAATTTTATAAACGAAATGTACAAGTCATGATTGGTTGGGTTATAATATAAGTTTATAAGTTCACAATGGAGGAATTAATAATGAACTTTCATAAATAATTTGGAATTATTACAGGATAAACAATTTCATTTCTATACTTGCTGGTATTAATAGGTATTGTAGTAAAGAACTTTACCAGAAACAAAAAATATATATTAATTTCAAGCATGCACAAGCAGTGAATGTTACAAGCCATAGCAATAGCCATAGCCAGTGAAGCTGCTTTTTGGAATAGTGGTTACTCTTACTGAAAATTGCACCTGCTTTTAGCAAAAAAAAAAAAAAAAAAAAAAAAAAAAAAAAAAAAAAAAAAAAAAAAAAAAAAAAAAAAAAAAAAAAAAAAAAAAAAAACCCCCCCCCCCCCCCCCCCTTGGTGGGTTGGTTAATCCCACTAATGAAAGTTTGAGCACAATCAGTATGGGAGTCTACAGCTAATGGGGAACTAAATGTAGTGGTTGAGGACATTTTTTGTAGTTTGGCCAACCCCCCCCCCCCCCCACTTTTTTTATTGTTAGATCAACTCAGAGCAGTTGAATCACATATCATGTGGGTATGATATTTTTCTGAAGTTTGAGTATTTATCTTTTTTATTTTTTCTGTGATTCATGATCTTGGAATTAAATTCCCACAACTTATTTCCAAGTAGGGTAAATTTTAGGCAATGAGAATATAATTTGTTGTGCAGGTTGCTTGGGAGGAGAGGGAAGTGAGATGAACTTTAAAGCAGTTTAGAAAAGAAAAAGAACTGGAACACTGTTGTTGATGTACACATGATCCCATTCTTTTTTCCTTTTTTTTTTGTTGTTCTGTGAATATAGGACTTTTATTGAAGAATTTTCACCTGGGTCAATGCAGAATAACTAGTAGGAAAGGGACACCACTGTTGTTGGTCTGTTTAACGGGAGAAATAAAAAAAAAAAAAAATCGATCTGATCTAAACGAATTTGTTTCTTCTTTCTTCTGGAGTCTGTAAGTTCTTTTCATTTGTTGTGATTTTAAGTAAAGACTGAATGGAGTTAAGTTTGTTGAATTTATAAAGATTTTTAACATGTATAATATAATTAGAAAGTTGTATCTTTTGTTTTTTGTTGGCTACACTATTTTGATGTAGAGGAAGGTTGATCTGCTATATTGAGCCAGATCGGTATCTAATTTATGTTATGGATCTCCATTCTTGTCAGCTTACCTTTAGTCGTACTAAATATGTGAAGTTAAAATATTTGCATGATGATGGCTATAAAATTGTCTGTAGACATATCCTAACACTATTATTTCTTGGTTTGACTATTATTAAATGGTCTGAGATATCTTAACACTGTTATTTGTTGGTTTGATCATTATAAAATGGTCTGTAGAGTGAGATTTAATGGTGGTGTTATTTCTTGTTTAATTTTTATTTGATTTGAGTTGTTGAGTGGTAAAACAAAGAGTCTGTATTCTGGTGCTTTTGATAACAATAGTGTAGTAAGAAGTGAAGTGGAAATGAATGTATTCCAAAAACCCACCTTTCCCCCCCCCCCCCCCCCCCAATTTTATCAATGGTATATAGCTTAGAAGTGGTAGAGCATAGTGTATCAGGCAGACCCAACGCCAGGAAAAACAACAACAACCACTTACATGTGCATGAAACATATCCTGGGAAGACACTGTGTGACTACATCCCAGGATGGGACTGCTTGGAAGTTGGGCCTAGCAAACATTTGAAGCTGAAGGTCTAGTGCTAGTACAATGGAAATAATCTATATATATAATGGAACTTATGATCTAGTCAAGGGAAAATGAACTATGGAACCTTGTAGTCGTGTTGTAGTTAGAAATACGAATAGAATTTCTATTTGTTGTATCACGTCATGTCAGTTATGTGTTTTGTATTGTTGTTGATTGTTGCAAGGGGCAGGTTGTATTGTTGTTGATTGTTGTAAGGGTAGGTTTTTTTAAACTGAAATATAGATGGATATGATTGGTTGTTATGGGAGTAGAGTTATACATTATGTACATATATGGTCATTTTGATGGAACTCTAAGTATATCCATGATGAGGAGAAAAGCTTTTTAAAGTGGATTGTGCTGTTATTGTTATGTGATGCTGATTGTTGTTGAACTCTGTTTAAAGTAAATTTATGATCCTTGGAAAATAAAGGGTATCACTGGCAGAAGGGTTGTGACATTTGGTGGCAGTTGTGAGATAGAGATTGTCAGTTGAACAATCACATTCCCAGGCGTTGTTTATGGAGTTTAGCTACTGAAGGAGAGCTTAGCAAAGGCTTCTACCTGAGAGTGCATGACCACACAGCATGGATAATTTAATTTTCTTGATGGAGAGAGAGGCTGAGGCTGCGAGGGAGGAGTCAAATGAGCACAGGTTGGAGGTGGCAGAAATGGAACAGGAGCGAGCGGTGGAGCTAAGAGCACTTGGAGACATGATGGCTACCTTGAGTTCGAGGAACAGGGCAAGAGACACCCCAAGGCTTAGAGGATGATGGAAAGTGAAGATGAGGAGTCCTTCCTTACCACATTTAAGAGGGGGATGCAAGCACATGAGGTGTGAGAGGACCAGTGTAGTCTCGCCCTGGCACCCTGACTAGCTGGCAGGGCTCTACAGGCCCACACAGCCATGGATGGTGAGCTGACAGTAGATTATGGGGAAGTGAAGGCAGCTATATTGCATAGGTATGATATTATTGAAGAAACTCACCGCCAGAAGTACCGTTCAACTCGTAAAGGTGTTGAGGAGTCATATGATGACCTCGTAATTTGATTGAGGGACCTAGCTAGCAAGTTGCAGGGTGTGAGACAAGAGAGAAAGTAGTAGAGAAAATTGTGATGGAACAATTTATAGAGGGGTTGCCACCAGCTCTTAAGATTTCTTTGATGGAGAAAAAGCTAACTTCAGGGGTAGAGACAGGGCTGGCTGAAGATACTTATGTAAGGGTTAGGAGATATGGAGGATATAGTAAGGGACTTGCAGGGGATATGTCTACTCAGAAGCATGATAGTGGTGTCAGGAGATCTGAGTTGGGTGTATCTGGAAAGAGGAGGGTTGTGGAAGGCAAGATTGAAAGAAAGTGTTATAGATGCGGGGGAGTTGGACATCTTGAATGGGAGTGTCATCAAATCCTCCTGAATTTGGCCAAGTAAAGGGTTTTGGTCATAATTCGTAGGTAGTGTGAGTGTGGGACACTTCAGAACAACCAGAGGTCTAAACAGAACAGCTCAACGTTGATAGTGATGGAACTGGGGCTTATGACAGCATCGATATAGTGTGGGGACATTTGCTTGGTAATGTCACAAATTTTATTTAAGTAGCATCAGTTTTGAAAATTCCCCATAGTTATGCAGCAGATAAGGAAAATGAAAACAGAATTTTAGCTATAATTTTGATCCGGAATAGTCACTGAGCTTAGTTAAGAGTTATCATGGGTAAAACTGAAAGTTTGGTAACATATGATAGATTCAAACCTAGTGAAAGCTCATACCATCTGTGGCAGTTACAAAAATACCTTCAGAAAGAATATATTGGGAAAACAATTTTTTCCATTATTATTGGCAAAAAAAAAAAAAAAGCCATGAAACCTGCGTACAATATCTCTTCCATTTGTGGAGGTGCTACGATGGTATGATCACATTTGTGAAAGCTTCTTGTGTGTGAGAATGTTTTGATAATAATATGAACGATGAACGCATATATTTTAGTTAGCGTTGATTTCCTGATTCGTGGACTCCTTAAAGCCTGTCCATGGATTTTGCAATTAGGGTGTGCTACAATGGCCAACAGGAAACAGCTAATGCATTTTAAGATTTTAATTTCCTGACTTAGTACATAGTGCACTGCACAGAGCTCTAGGGAGTTCCAGAAACTCGTGATGTACATGTAGCTGATAATGTATGCAATTCTATAAATTGGAAGCAAATAATCATAATGTCCTGTAAAGCGGTCGTGCCTGATGCTGCTAGTTTAATGAAATATATACATCAGCACTGGTATACAAGTACCTGCATTTTAATATGAATCCATCACTATCATAAGTATATATATATATATATATATATATATATATATATATATATATATATATATATATATATATTATTAATTAGACATTGATAATTAAAACTGTCCTAAGTCTTTCAGAACTGCCACCAATAGATGCGTGAGAAGAACTCTGGTGACTGGTCCTAATAGATGTAGCTACAGCAAGAACAAAATTAATAGGATCATATTTGAATAGACATTATTTTCAAAATGTTTCAATTAGGGAAGGGCAGAGACCCCCCCCCCCTCCCTCATATTCTTGGTCACTCCATATATTCTCTTTATTAAAATTATTATTATGACATTCAAATGTTGATTTAAAGAGTTGGATTTATAACTAACAAAAGTTTTTTTCTTCCTACATCTAACTTATGATTTGTCCTTCCTCTGACCGATACAAATTGATTTTAATAGATTACAATATTTGATAATATTCTTTAGTGAGTTGATAGAGGATATCTTGAGCTATATGAACAAGGGTTCCTAATAGAGCTAATTCTTTGTGAAGTAAGAAGATCTACACGCCTTTGGTGCTTCACTGAATAGTTACACTTGCCAAAATGTTGTGATTTTATAAGGCCACCTTCAATGTTTTGTTCTAAGCTTCCAATTTTAGTTGAGAGTTGTCAAGCAGTCTGTATGAAAAATGTTTCATCTTCCAGTATGAATGTGTCTAATTCATATTTCTTGTCTGTTTCTGTATTTGTGTGTCTAGTGAAATGACATTCAAGCAGAATATTTTATATATTAAATCTTATATTGAACATTCGTTGAACAATCATTCATTAGGGATTAATAGTAGCTATTTCTGACTAAAATTGAGCTTTTGTGTGTGTGTGTGCATGCTTGCATGCATGCATGTCCTGGAGTTAAAGTAAAGAATGACTAAGTGGTTAGATTGAGAATTATAATTGTAAACAGTCCAATTTTGGCGGTAGCTATCTTTGTGGAGAATGTTGCTGGCTACTTATTTTCACTAAATATAGTTGATGCGATCCATATTAAAATATCATTATCTCCCCCCCCCCCTCACTTCCTCCCACCTACAGTTCTACCTATGTGAAGGATGAGTGATCAGAACAACTCCTGTCAGTCACCCCAAGTGAATAGAAATGTAGGTTGTATGAGTCCGTCACAATACTTCAGTGAGCACAGTTTACAATATCAGCCATCAGAGGAGGCTACATCTGGTGTGGCCAAGCAAAGAAACCGACGATATAATACTAGGAGTATACCCTATGAGAAAGAAAGTATTGGACAGAGGGGAAGAGGAGGATATGTAAAACAGCTTGTAGAAAGGCATGCCATTAACAGGGAACAAGTGTTCAGTCCACCCACACAGAGGAAAGTTTTGAAAAGTAGCTTAACTGAAGGTCTAAACAAAGGTCTAAACGAAGGTTATCCAGACATCTTCCCACGTCCATTAGTGAAGAATATATCGATCAACACTGTAGAAGAAGATGAGACAATCGTGTCAGCTGACAGTAATGAAAGTATGACCGAAAAATCGAGCAAAATAACCTCCATGAGTGAAGAAGAAGTGGGATGCGGTGTTCAAACATCCCCAGGGGTGGATACCAAGGTATCCTTTGAAATGCAGCTTTTAGGGTTGGAATACCGAAACGGGAAATTAATTAGATCGAGCATAGGAATGAGTTCAGACAGTGTTAATTTACCAGTGAGTGATGAAGTGGAGAGAAAGGAAGATGGCAGGAGAGAGAGTGTTATTGGTCCAAAGAACACAAGACCTGAGGGATTGGATGGAGGGAAGAAGTTTGGCTTGATGTCTCTCCTTGGAAATGTTGGAAATGTTGGAACTGGGAAGTTGCATTCAGCTCCTCAAGAGGTGACCGTACCAAACATAAATTCACAATGCATTGAAACCATTTTTGTATGCCCCAATGTTGTCACTCTCACAGACAGATCTGTGCATCCCGAACCCAAACCAATAACCTCTTGGCCTGCGTCCAAAGTTGATATTCCTCAAGCTGCAGTATCAGCAAGTGAGAAAGAACATCATGGTTCAGGAAAACCTTTTGTCAGTCAAGGATTTTCAGTTTGTGGAAGGTCTGATACAAATATCGGAAGTTTTCAACTGAGTCCTCAACCATTATCAACCCCAGTTGCTACTCTGGGAATGTTTTCTCCCAAAAGAACTGCTGAAGGATTCCCTCCAATCGAAGGTGGAGAACTGCTGAAGTTAGCAGTGGTTTCAGGGAGCAGTGTTATTGGTGTCCAGAATCCCACAACTACAGGTATTCCAGTGTCAGCTACCACTGATGTACATGTTAGTGCTGACTCCTCCACATACTTTGGAAACCAAGTTGTAAATAACAGGGGTGGTCAGCCGGCATCAATGCAGCTGTCATACCAATTCCAACAACATCTTCGGTTACCACCGCCACTACGTTATATGGGTGGTTGGCCTGCACCAATTCAGCAGTCATTACAGACACCAGTAGGTCCTCCAGGTTCTATGCCCCCACTCCGTCGTCTCCTGCAGAGAAGAACTGAAAGCACTCCATGCGCTGTGCTCCATGCGCCAGGTGTGCTGTCTTCACCAAGCATGTGTCCTCCATCTAGTGGAAGCATTCCTCTTCAGTTTACTTCGCTGCCAGAAAGTGCTTCTGTAGGGGCAGTTTTGTCTGGAAATGAGCATGCCAAGTTTGGTGACCTAGTTTCTGACATTATTTCTTTGTTAGATGACGTGCCTAATAAAACGGCATGTAGCACTGCTGTGGGACAAACTGGGAGGGAGCAAGGTGTGGTCAATCTTGCTGGAGAGCCTGGTCCAGAAGCTGATCATTTGCTTGGAAGAGAACAGGGCACAAGTGACGTTTGTGAAGAACAGAGAAAAATGAGCATGGGTTCTGATTTACATGGGAAAAACCATTCCATTGATGCAGATGATGTTTCAGGATTAAAATTTGAGGGTTGTAGTTCTTCTGTTAGACCAATGAAGGAGACTCAATCAATTCCTGTGTGCCTAGATGAGGTGGAAAGAGCAAATACTGATGGAGTAAAGACAGCATTCCCACCGGCTGTGAGTGAACCTGAGCAAGTCAAGCCTGTGGAGGTGGTGGGTGAGGGAGGAGTCACAATGGCAGCTGAAGAAGGAGGAAAGGGCAGTGAGGGCCTGGACCACTTGAGCATGGTTGAAGAAGTTGATGTTGCATTGGTTAGTCCTTTGGTGTGTGAGGGAAGTGTTGACATGGAAGAAGATGTGGAATGGGGAGGAAGTGGTGGAGATTTGAGGTTGCATAAGGAGAGATGTCTGGTGGAAGGGGAGAAAGCTGGTGTTAGTGGTGACATTGGGGGAAAGGCTAGGGCCGCAGAAGGTGTGAATGAAGAGTGTGCATGTGTTGAGAAGGTGGAAGATGAAAATGTTTCAGTTGATTAAGGTGATAAGAAGATTGATGAAGAAAAACCTAAGGTCAGGAAGTCCAAGAGAGTCTGGTCAACCTGTTCTCCCAAAACTCTCAGATCAAGCAGCAAAGCAGCTGGGCATCACAGTGAAGGAAAGCCTACCACCTCACCTCCCAAACAGTTGTTTCCATTGGTTGATGAAACGCCCACTTCAGTGCAGACAGAGGTGAAGGTGTTGCCTGCTGAAAGCTGTGCACTCTTAGGTTCAACTACAGCCGCTGCTGTTGTGGAGTCTAAACAAACAATTGCTGAACTCAAAACCACCATCATGGTGGAGCCCAAAACCTCAATAGCTGAGCCCAAAACCTCTGTGGATGAACCCACAGCACTAAAAACAATCCAAACAGAAAAGTTGGTACCAGTATTTCCAAAGACAAACCAAAATAGCACAGTCACTATACCTGATTCTGCAGCAATGTCGATGAGAAATGATAATCATGGACGAAGGCTTAGATCACGATCTGTGGAAGGCAAGGAGTCCAAGGTTATGTTGCCTGCCAAGAGCCTCGAATGGATAAGAAAGGAGCTAAATCTAGAAATTGTATGAAAAAGATAGAATCGGAAGAATCTGTGTTATGAAATTTGACTGTTTGTAAGGTTACCATTGGGAATACAGTGGAGGAGAAGGGTGGACTTGGGATAGAAGAAGTGAAGTTGGGTGAAGAGAAGAAGGGGGAGGAGGGAGAGGAGAAGGAAGGGAGGAATGAAGGAGAGAGGAAGGGGGAGGTCAAAGGGGAGAAGATGGAGAAAAAGTATGCAGGAGAGAGGGAAAAGGAGAAAGTGGAAGTGGAGAGGCTGGAGGGGAAGAAGGTGGAGGGGAAGGTAGAAGAGAAAATTCTGTCATACAATCCTGAGTTGAAAGTTTTGGAGCCCTCCGCTGCACCTGCAAATGTTGACCAACCAGCCACCAGGCCCAATGATTTGGGAGACGTCACCCCTGCAGCTGTCCAGACAAACGAACAGCAGCAACTGGAGCCAGTTCTTCCTCCTCTTCCACCATTGTTGCCTGTGCGGAGAGGTAAGTGTGTTGAGGGAGGGATGGGTCGATGGGTCGATGGGTGGTTGGTGGTGCATGACAGATATATTCTTAAAATCAGCCCAATGTTGGTAACTTTGAAACTTTTCCATATTCTCTTAATCTTCAGTAGTTTTTTTTCCTATTCTTAAAGGAAGTCTTAATACCCATTTGTTGTACACAATTTCCCTTTAATATTTGTGCCCACTTCTCACCTTTGATACTAGCTACTTATCATACCTAACCCACCAGTGACTTTTCTTGTACTCCATTGCATCTGTGTGACAAATTCTATTTGTTTTGAATGAATCAACTTCTGTTTGATGTTTACAATGAACTAGGATGTTTGTCTGAGCCGTCACATTTTTTTTGAATTATAAACGTGCATTAACCAGATTGAAAAGGATTTTAACTCTTCTTTTCTGTAAATAAGTCATTTCCTGGCATGATGATTTAAGCAAAAGAAAAGAAAATTTATGCTTGTTGATTTTTCTGTAGAGAAAGGTGTTTTATTGTATAATAAGCAATTTTTGTACAATCTTTCGCACACCCACACAATAGATCACTCACTCATGTATGCACTCACTCACTCACTCACTCACTCACTCACTCACTCACTCACTCACTCACTCACTCACTCACTCACTCACTCACTCACTCACTCACTCACTCACTCACTCACGCACTCACTCACTCACGCACTCACTCACTCACCCACTCATTCACTCATCCACCCACCCATCAACTCATTCTCTCACACACTCACCCACCCACTATTCTATCACAAACCCACTCACTCTCTCAATCACTCACTCACACAGACACTCCTCCCTCCCTGCCTCCCACCCTCCCTCCCTCACTCACTCACCACTCACCCACCCAACTAAATCACTCACTCGCTCACTCATTAACATTCTGTCCTTCCTTTTATATTTGAATAGGTATGACCACAGTTAAGAAGCTCAGACTCCTCAACTACAATCTGAAGGCATCTCTCATCACTGATAGAGTGGTAAGTTGCAACATAGTCACATGCAAAGAGAAATAAAGGAGAGTTGATTTGATCTGAATATCTCTAATGATAAATGTGGTTTATGCTTATTTTTCAACCCCCCCCCCCTCCTGCCACCTTTGAAATTTACGGAGGATCTTTAAGGCCATAATTGGGCTTCAAGTGCAAACACTCATAAATTTAGAACATACTCTATAGTAGTGATTTTATGCTCGAAAGATGGATTTCACAGTCTGATTTAATAACAAAAAAATAGTATGAAGGATGGGAAAGAGAGTGAGGTGTATTGACCTAAGGATGGGAAAGAGAGTGAGGTGTATTGACCTAAGGATGGGAAAGAGAGTGAGGTGTATTGACCTAAGGATGGGAAAGAGAGTGAGGTGTATTGACCTAAGGATGGGAAAGAGAGTGAGGTGTATTGACCTGAATATAAAAGTGTCTCATGTGGGAAGGTGGTTTCCCAACAATATTGATTCAATTGTCAATATTTCAATCAACTATGAAGTGCTTTTATGCAACTAAACTCTTCTCATAGTGGAGCAAAAATGATATATATTTATTATTTCATACTTTATTCTAGCAACTAACCAATGTAGGCAAATCAAGTTTTCTAAACAATGTCTATTTTATAGTAGCTGTAATGGAAAGCACTTAAAGATTGATTGAGGATTGATAGTAGAAATTAATATTGTTGTAAACAACATTCTTAGATTGGTAACACACTTTCATGCTATTTTCATTGTACTATTTTCATTATAGTATTAATACCCTTATCTCATCTTAAGCACACACAGAGTTGTATCTAGGAGTAGAATGAGTTGACGTGAGCATCCTGGATATTGAGACAGTGATCATTATGTTGTCGGCTCTCCCTTGCCAAATGGTTTCATTGGGGTATGAGCTAATCTTGTAGCCGTTCCTGCTGGGTATCGGCATCCTCTACCTCTCATGCATGCTGCATGACATTCTTGATCAACCTTCTGTCTTGCCTCTCATTCATGACTGGATTCTACAGCCTGCTTCTGAGAGGAAAGGGGGGGGGGGGGGGGGTGCAGAAAGAAAATGGAAAGGAATTATATGTAGGGAGAAGAGTGCCTCTAGACTTTTGTAGCACGAGTAAAGTTTTATTGAATTTTGCATGAAAATTAAAAAAAAAAAATTTTTAATTAGAATTTTGTACAATTCTTTCCAAAAATATGAAACATGTCCAATCCTGGCCAAGGAGATACCAAAACTTATGTTTGGTCATGGTGGTTCCAAACAAATATCACATGTGGGTCTAAGATTTGAACTGGTTGAGTTCGGAGAAAAAGAACAAGGGACACATCACTTGAGTATATAGTTAGAGTTAGAAAATTATGAGTGTTGGAAGTTGAAGCTCAATTTTGACCTTAGGTTTCCTTATAATATCTTGGTTCAGTAGTAGACACTATGGATGATATTGCTATGTCTCTTCTCTTATTCTGTGTGTGTGTGTGTGTGTGTGTGTGTGTGTGTGTGTGTGTGTGTGTGTGTGTGTGTGTGTGTGTGTGTGTGTGTGTGTGTGTGTGTGTGTGTGTGTGTGTGTGTGTGTGTGTGTGTGTGTGGTGGGTGGGTGGGTGGGGTGTGGGTGGGTGCATGCGTTCATTTGTGCATATGCGCATGCTATGTTTCATGCATGCCTGGATTTGTGTGGACATTTTTGTTGTTTGCCCACTCTCAATTTCATTTAAAATTACTTAATTGAAGTACAAGTACTGTAAAAGTATTTGTTCTCATATAAATGACTGTATAGATGACCCTGTACAAATAGACCACATGTTAGATAACCCTTTGCCACACAGATCACAGGATAGATGATCTTGTACCATATAGACCCTAGATTAAATTACCCTGTCAAATGTAGACTGCAGCTTAGATGACCCTGCATCACATATGTCACAGGTTAGATAAGTTGTAAATACCTTCCTACCTATGTGGCTAATGACCTGCCAAACAGTTGGACATTTGAGATGCAAAACCTGACATGCATATGCAACTTCATCCAGGGAGTAAGCTGGTCAATATTAGTACCCCAGGGGGGAGGACTGAGGGAACGTCAGGACCAAAAAGAACAAATGTGTTTTCACATGCTTAAATAAACTCCCTTCATGTACAATGACAACAGATTGGCTGTATAAAGCAAACATGTCACGATCCACCAAATTTAACACTAATTGACCTAATTACATGTTCACTTTTGTTTCATATGTCTACAACAAGGCTTCAAAGCAGACACTTTTGTGACTACAGCCCATAAAAGTTGGGCCAAAAACTGCCCGTAGGGCTGTGTTTCGCTAGTAGATTAAATTGGTAAAGCGTCTGATTGTGTAATAGCAAAAGAAATGGCCTGGGTGCATCATTGTCGTAATTTTATTTTTTTTTTCTGGTTGAGGTATGTGTGATCACATTGACATTACGATTGTCTGTAGCCCACACAACAGCCATGCGTGCATGAGATGGTTCACATTTATTGGCATGTACATTGACATGTATTTTGTACTCCCTTTCAGATCATTCCTCGAGCTCTAGAGACACTGAATTGCTTTCTGTCCCTGCCGATGTGTCCTACTGATTTGGAGGAAGTGCCCGACCTTGTTTACACCCTGAGAAAGGTGAGGTACAGTTTGTATGACATTATATCCAGCAACCTTGGTCTCTTGACATGGCAACTGTTTTTAATTATCTCACAAACAGAAGCCCCTGCAGTCGTAGGAGACCTGTGTCAATTGAAATAGACATGTCTTGTTGGTGGCAATTCATGTGAAGATTGTAGTGTGATTATCAATCCTTCATGGTGCTAATTTCATTAGCTCTGTGATATCATGCTTTTCCCACTGAGATGTGTTCTCTTTCGGTAAATGGTGTATGGAGAAGTTTGGATCTTGTCGAGTGGGGATAGTATTTCTCACCACTCTCACCTTCATTAGTGGTGTTTCTGTTCCCTGCTGTATAATGACAGTTTACGCCATCAATTTATATTCCCTCCCCCCTCCCCCCTCCCCACCCCTCCATACACACAGATATACATCCTGAACCAACGTAGATGAAAATATATTAATGTATGCCTCATGTGATAATATTGTGTCAATGTCCATTTCCTTGTAATATTGATAAAATATCTTTTCCTAGAACAACGTCTTTTTTTATAGTTGCTGTTGCTAGTGTGAGTAGATATCCCTTTATATCCATCCAGGTGATGGAGTATCGTTTAAATCTTGAAGTGATGAATAAAGCAAAGGAAATCCATGATCTCATGGCGGACATGTACCCACGCCCTGATCCTGTGGTGCAGCCCATTAGACGAAAGTTACTGGGAATGTATCGTAAAACCAAAGTGAATTGCATGTGTTTATCTTACTGTTGACCTATGGACTCAACAAAATAACCTGATTCCGGGATATAAATTTGTGTAGCCAGAGAGTACCAACCCTTTAATCACTGCAGGTGCCTGGGAGGAAACCTGGTCGTCCTAAGACCTCTCAGAAAGCAGTGGCAAGTCGTAGCGACAAAAAATCTGCTGAAGCATCAACTTCAGCCACTGCCAGTGCTACGAAGGGCAAAGATCAATCCCAAATGAGCAAGGTGACATCATTGTTGGATTCAAATTTGTCTGGAGATAAAGGAACTGAGGGAGAAGGTCAGATAGCAGACGTGATTGGTCAGAAAGCTTCGGCTAAGCTACTGAGTGAGATGAATACTCCCCTTGTGCCTGGCAACTTGTTGAAGGAAAGGCTGAAGATCACTAAGGGTGTTTGTATGAAGAATTTGGCCTCTCCAATTAAGAGTGAGCCTAAAACTAATGATACTTTGTTTATTTCTTCAATTCTTGTTATTTTGTTTGGTACATTATTAATTTGTGCGAGATGATATACTTTTCTTTGCACAGGTCAACTCTATGCATAATTTTTAAATCAGTTATCTTATGCCATGTGTTTTTTTGGTGTTTTTTTGTTGTGTTTATGTCAAATTTGTAAGCTATTACACCCCCTCTTCCTTCCTGATAATTTTTTGGTCCAAAACATTCCCTGGTCCACACTTCAAAATCCCATA
>OZ017783.1:3246608-3284393 GCA_963969325.1 Lycopodina hypogea | reverse complement strand
CATCCAAGTCTCAGATCTATATTTCCATAATTAATTTTAAAAAAATATTGTTTGTAATTGTCCGGGACTGCCCATTTTGCATGGTGTTTGAGATGGTGGAAGAACCCAACTGTTATTGTTGCTGTTTGTGTGTTGTCGTGGTTGTCATGGTAATCACATGTGTTGTAACCCTGACCTGCCTCTGCTTACCTCAGGTCATGGGGAGAAGAGATGTATGCTGTTTTCACCGGAGAACTTTGCTAACCTCTATCCTTACCCTGTGGCTCATCCTGCGATAGGCAGAGCCAGGTATGGAAATATTGGCTGGCATGTATAACTACTACATTATGTAGGAAGAACGAAGTTACCAAGGCAATAATTAGTGTATGTTTATATTCTAACTCAGGTAAACATTGACAATCCAGACTTCAAAAAATTTCCCAGATTTAGCAGACTCCATGGCTATGAGTGTATTTTGAAACCAGGAGATGTTCTGTATATACCAATATACTGGTAGGTGGGCCAGACATGGGTGGTATTTGGAATAAATGTATTTCAAATATGTACTTGAAATACAAAGTACGTATTTCGTATTTGTATTTAAATACTCAACAAAATATAATATTTTGTATTTGTATTTTTTGTCTCAATATATTTTGTATTTTGAAAATACTTTTGACTTCAAAATACTTTTCTCTTTTGTGGTGGGGAGAAACAACAAGTTTCTCACTCATGGGCATGACATTACACAATCCCCCACGTGCAAGTTGTATCCAGTGTGTCATGTTATCGAAATAAAATTTTTCTGTTAAGAATATTCAACTGCTACTGTATGCCCTGCCCCCAGTGCTTCATATATATCATAAATAAGCTCTGAAAAACAAGTTTAAAAAAAATTTTGTATTTGAAAAATTATTTCCAATAAAAGTATTTTGTATTTAAATACCTTTTTCTAGAAAGTATCTTGTCTTTTATTTAGATTCTTTTTTTTCTGAAGTATTTTGTATTTTGTAATTTGTATTTAATTACTTTTTTGAGAGTATTTTGCCCGTGTTTGAGGTGGGCATTAATTCAGGTGTGAACCTCAATAGTCTCAGCCGAGTGTGAAATTAACTAACCTTTCACTGTGTATAGTATTGGGTCATCATAAACTAGTATGCTGATATAAGCTTCAGGGTGGGTGTGGTCTAATGAGATGATGCAGTTGTATTTCTACTTCCCATAAGATATTTCTTTCACCCCTTTTTGTATTAATTAATGCACACTCTGTCTTGTGTGTTTATGCCTTTGAAAGGAGAAAATTATTTATGACCATATTTAATAAGGTATGACTGGTACAGTGAGTAATTGTGTGTATGAAATACAAAGGTAGTGACTTATGCCTTGGGGAGGTGGGGAGGAGGAGAGTGAGGGGGAGTGGGGGGTGGGTGAAACACTGACCTAAATACTCAGACATTATTTATAGTATATGTGTAGATGTATTCATAGTCCTAACTTGTAAAACACATAACTACATATTCTATTTACAGGTGGCATTATTTAGAATCTCTACCAATAGGTGGGGTCACAATGTCTATTACGTTCTGGTACCGGGTAAGTATGTTAAGTTATACATACATAAATACAATCACCAAAACAAAAAAATAAAGATTTTTTGTTTGAATTTTGCTGTGCATAATTAATGCGTGTCATGAAATGGTGTATCTAATTTCTTCTCCTTTTTTTTTTTTTTTTTAGTCCTTGTTATATCATTATTGTGTATCATTGTGTCAATCTCCATGGGTCAGAGTGGTCCTGTGCCTGATAAGATTGAATATCCTCTCAACTCTCAACAGAAGGTAGCAATTACACGAAACATAGAGAAAATGCTACAGGAAGCACTTCAAGATTCATCAGAGGTATATGTCTATCTGTGAAGTTTATACATTGTTATTGCATTTCCCTCTCTCTCTCTCACTTCCCCCTCTCCCTCCCTTTTTCTTTATTTGTACCTTAGTTAGCCTGCAGAGGCAGCTGTTTCTTAGCTGCACTTGCAGCTACTTTTTAAATTTTTAGTTTATCGTCTCTCTGCTAAAGAATGCCTCACAAATGAGCTAAAAAAAGAGGTGCGACTTAAAAATCATTGCACTTGATTCCATTACAAAGATAGCTAGTTCTTCTTCAATTTTATGTGGTGTAAAGAAGATTGGCTGGCTCACTGTGTGTGAGTGTTGCAGGCAATTCCAGTGCAAGGACTGTATTTGTTTTAATCCTGTTTCTAATAATGATCCCATGTGGTTAAATATGGGTGGTCAGTAGCGAGCAACCGTTATCACAATGTCCCCCAACTCATCAATTATCACCTGATATGGCTATTAGATAATTTTTTTTAATTCGATAGTAAAATGGGTCAGAATTTCATTGATGAGTTGGTCACAAGCAAGGTGTAAGGTTACAGAGACTGCTATGTGGCTAATAGACATGGAATCTTAAAGTTTGTTATTACGTGACCCAATGGTGACCTAAAATTACCAGTGTTCTGGCTCAGAACTACCTCATTACATTTAGTATTTCTATCAAGATTAATGCTTTATTTCAATATCTTCTTATAGGTTGGACCTCTATTACGGATGATGATCAATGGTCGATATTAACTCACAGCACTTGGGAACGTCGAAAGCAAAGCAGTGAAGAAAATTTTGAAGAATTAATTTTTGTTATTTTAGAGCCTTGTATATAGTGGTTACTTATTTTGTGTGTGTATGTTTTTTGTTGTTTTGTTGTTGTTGTTCCCCCCCCCCCCTCTCTTATTATTTCCCACACCTATTTTTGGTTCGCTTCATGCCCCTGTACTTAGTGAGCACCTAATATTTATCTCTGTTGTCAACAAAATGTCAGCACTTCAATGCAACTGACTCTCTCCTCCAGATGTCTGTTTCTGGAGAGACCTAATTCACTTAATTCTGTGTATATCTGTATACATTGGCACATTACATGTCCAACTGGAAATTCAACTTGATGTTAATCTTGTGTGGATCAGAGAATGTTGCATAGTCTGCTTCCCCCCACAGCATGTGTGGGACCATTGGACTACCTCCATCTCTTTATTGTTTGTGTATAATAATTGAGATTGAAGGCAATGAAAAAGGTTTTTTAAAAACCAATTTAGTTTGTCATTAACATGATGATACATTGCTGGAATAAGTAGGTTACCATTATATATATTTTTTCTTTTATTCTCCTTTTTTTTAATTTAAAGAAATGATTTTGATATATTTTACTGCCTCAGAATCAATGAATTATTGGTGATGGCATGTTCAAACATCATATCCTCTGTAGATGCTTGTTATTCAAAGCTTAACTGCAATAATACTCTTGAACATATCAACAAAAAGGAATGAAAGAAAAAAAAGTTGCCTTGTGTGCAATTGGATGCCAAGTTCTGCCACAGTTACATAGCTCATCTCACAACCTCTCCGTTGAAGAAGAGAAGGTGTCTTCATGTTATTAGGCATGTCATTACACAAATCTGTTATAGGGTCTGTCATAGTCAATTCATAGAGCAGTTAGGGTCAGTAAAGCCTTGTATAATGGCCAGTTGTGAGCTTTCCTTCTTTAAAATGGAATTGGTAAGTATTTAGATGTCATGATATTGGATGTTTGTTCAATTGATGTGGAAATTATCATACATACAATTAACAAATGAAAAATAATGATTGTGACTGAGAGAGGAAACCCTTTTAACATAATAAAATTGAATGAAATGACAACACCTGGACGTATATCCTGTATTTTAAGTTAATGATTTTTATTTATTTTTATGAATTATGTTTTTGTTAGCAACATTTTTGTATCTATTATTGCTACTTTATATATGTATATATATATATATATATATATATATATATATTTATTTTTAAATAGCTAATTAGCATATGCAATTGAAAGCACTATTATTAGTCTGGCTCGAAAGAGATCAACATTTTCAAATCCGAATTGAGTATGTTATCAAGTACAATATCTTCCAGTGACTGGAAGCATAGATTTTATACCCGGATATTAAATCTAGGCTGGAAGTTGATATTAATTGTATCTATGGTTACAGCAGAAATAATTCGGGACAAATAATATAGGATTTAAGAGGGGGGGGGAGTTAAATCTTACCATAGCAACCAGGTTGATCGCTATCAATATGGGGAAGAAAGGGAGGAATGTAAGTAAGGAAGGTCCTCCTATTTCGCAAGATGCAAAAGAAGGTGAGCGAGTGGTAGGGCATTGAGTTGAGTAATTAAAATATAAATTTATTTGTAGAGGCTTCTTTTACGGGCCAGTTCCCAAATGATATACCGCTGCTCTGTAGCCAACGAGGCATACCTCCAGTCCGTGTTTATAAAAGGTATTTGCTCTCTTGCTGTGGTTAATCATTACATTATACACAGGATTTAGTGTTGTAGTTTTGTTGTGTTGATATTTAGAATATGTAAATTTAGAACCTTGATTTTATTAACAGCCATTGGCAGACCTGCCATCTGTCCTACATTTCACACTAATGTCCCTGCAGTCCCTCAAAACAATTCAAATGTCCCTTCTTTTTTTTTACATTGAGTGGGTGATGTTTTTTTTTCTCATTAAATGAGAACAAATTCATTCTCCAAACCTTACCAAGGAGTAGACTGGAGAGTCATAATCCGTTTCTACTGTTTTCGAGTGGTGCTATTTTTGATCCTTGCTATTTTTGATTGGATGTCTCAGTCTGATTCAGCTAATGAGCACCAGACATCCCATACCTCCCCCAGCCACTCCACATCTTCCCCAGCCACTCCACATCTCCCCCAGCCACTCCACATCTCCCCCAGCCACTCCACATCTCCCCCAGCCACTCCACACCTCCCCCAGCCACTCCACACCTCCCCCAGCCACTCCACACCTCCCCCAGCCACTCCACACCTCCCCCAGCCACTCCACACCTCCCCCAGCCACTCCACACCTCCCCCAGCCACTCCACACCTCCCCCAGCCACTCCACACCTCCCCCAGCCACTCCACACCTCCCCCAGCCACTCCACACCTCCCCCAGCCACTCCACACCTCCCCCAGCCACTCCACACCTCCCCCAGCCACTCCACACCTCCCCCAGCCACTCCACATATCCCCCAGCCACTCCACACCTTGCCCAGCCACTCCACCTAGAAAGCTATTTGCAGGAATTTTAATTGTTACCAAGAGTGGCAGGAGAGTAAAATTTTAATTCTCTGTGGTCAAAAAATAAAATTAATGGGTTCTGAAAAGGTCTGATCCTAGTAGTGCCAAATGCATTGTCTGCAAGAAAGAATTTACATTTTGGAAGCGAGGAGAGAGGGATATCACTAGACATGTGACTGTGAAGAAACACCTAAACTAAATAAGGCCACATAGAATAAATCTTAAGTTTCTCAGGCATATTTTTCAAAATATTGGTTTGGTGAAGCTCCTTTTTTTTTTTCCTCTCTAATCTGGGCAATTTTAATTTTTTTTTTGACATTTAAAATACAAAAAATTGCAATAGATATTGATAGATAGGGGTACTTACTAGTCATGTGATAAAAAAAAAAAATTGATGTGGGTACCAAAAACTGATGCGGGCGGGCCTGAAAAACAAAATGTTATTTTGCTTGGCCTAACAAAATTTTGTAGCAGCTGTTCACATTATAATTTTTTAAAATTTGGAAGCCATGCCTGAATACAATTTTGCTAGTTATTGAGAATCAAAGGTGAACTGGCTGTGATATTAATATATCAAATGAATCTACTGCCACTCAACTTCAGGAATAATTTGAGCTTCTCTGAGAGCAATTGGAAGGAAAAGCATACTTTTTCCACCCTGACCGCTTATTATTGATATAAGGAAAGAATTGCCTTGAGCATATAGCCACTTTGAACACGATTATTTTTGGCATTAATTCGAAGCTTGGGGACAAAGTGAGATGTACAGCTATGCATAAATGCATAAGATAAAAGAACTTGATTAAAATGGGATGGAGGATTGGGGAAGGAAGGGGGAGTCAAACTGTCCTTGTCACTATTGCAAAGTAATCTATTCCTATTACATTTATACTGTGTATGAATTGTGATTAAGTACTGATGCATTTATAAAGGGATAATTTTTATTCATTTTCTTTGATATAGAGCTGACCATATTGTCCCTTCCTTGCATTTAGAAGTTTTGTAATTTGCATATTTAATATGAAGTAAATTTCAGGGGCTCAACCGACCAACAGCAGTTCAGCATTGTTGTGGACACTGCCGAGTCTGACTCGGATTTGATTACAGCAGTGCACATGAGGGGTAAGGAACAGCAGCAGACACATGTGCAGTGGCAAAAAAGACTTAACATATTTCTTTGGATAGTAATATCATTGACTGATGATGTATGATGGACTTGATTTCTCCAGCATGGAGCTGGTATTCAATGCCCATTTACTATGTAATGGTGTGTGATATATTATCAGTGGTCTCTTGGAAATGGCAAGTGAGCCAGCAGGGGATTCTATTGGGGAATTATACTCAGCCTTCCTAATGGTCTCTTACCCAGCCTCCAATGCTTCTATGAGGACATTGTAGCTACTTTCTGTGACTGTGCCACACAGAAAGCGAATACTGAGAGGTCCCAGAGGGTAGCTACAGTGTACTTGAGAGAAACTTTAGAGGCTGGTCATTTGAAAGCTAAGCAGGCTAAGCACTGTTGATTCCCTGATTGTATCCTTGATTCCCCAAAAGAAAGCCCAGAGACTGGTACAATGTCCTCGTCTGAGGTCCCTGTGTGTTGATTAGGATCTTGCTGGCTGGCTGGCTGAGGTAAAGGATACTAGAGCCTAGTGGATAGTCCAACGAACCCATTCGTGGTGTGCATGTAGTAGATGGTTGCATTCTATTGGGAAGGTTACATTGTATTGACAGTGTAACAATCTCGGTGGTCCTCAGCCCTGAATACCATTCAGCAGTGGTGGATGCAATAGAATAGATGCTGCAATAAATCAAATGAGTTTATTGTGTCGTTCATGGCCAGCTTGTGATCTGAGATGGTCTGGTGCAAATATGAAATTGTTTTGGGTTACTGTTTTTAAATCGAAAATCATCTGACCAACTAATCCATGATACTTCTTTGGTAAAAGATAAACTTTAATATAATTAAATTTTCCTAAGGTTAAGTTGAAGGAGCTAAAAAGCATATTCGTTGATTCTAATAGTGATGGTTTGGAGTGTCAACTTGAAGGCAAGTGTTCTTCATTAAAAAAAAACATTGATTAGGAGACAAACAACTATGTCTTGTGGTTTGAATACTTCCATGGTCCTAGACAGAAGTTTCCAGAAAATTATAAACTTTCCGATGCATTGATAGAATGCATATATGTGCCATAGTTGAAGTGATTCAGTGTATCCCAACATACCAATACTTGCTTAGGACGCTATCCAGACATAAAAGAAAACAAATAAACAGATGAGCTGGCTGGAGGTTTAGTACATGATGTGTCCTTTTATAGCACTAAGTCTTGAAATGAACAATCTTGATGAAATGAACAAACAGGCAGACAGACAAGCACTGCATACAAACAAAGAAATAAATTGAAATAAAGGCGGACAAAGTGTATTACCACCTCACCATACAATCAATAGCTGTTTTACACTAAAACTAAGGGTATCTATAAAAGTTAGAAACTGGAAAGTCTGTGGTTCATTGGTATTTACGTACAGTCAATGGTGAACATATAAATTTTTTTATTTGGTAGTCAATTTTGTCTAATTGTAGGATGGCTGTTGATGGAATCGTTTGTTTCACTTCTCTCTGATGCCCTGTCCTCTTGCACTGCACTGACAGGCATCCAGTATGTTGAACTACATGCATACTCCTACATACCCTTAATAATCTGGTATTTATTTTCTTTTACTTTGCAGTTTGTGGAATGTTGGTCTGAGTCCAACTACTCTTGATGCTGTGGTTAAGTTATCCCAGGATCGTCACATAAAGTAATTCATTTTCTTTGCAAAAAGGGAATTAAGTCTTCATGTTCAATTTTTTCTTTCTTTAGAGAACTTACCCTTGATGGGAACTCGCTAACAACCGAAGCAATTGTAACTCTCTTAAATCAAAACCGGTGATGCTTGTTATTATTAATTTTATCATACCTGCATGACTACTCTCATGTGTATTTGCAGCTTATGTACTACAGTAGTACAGTTCTATCCATCCATTAATTTTTTCCCTTATCTTTAAGTATGGTGTCTTTTGTTGTTGTTGTTGTTTTTTTTTTTTTAATGGTATGTATCCATTTTGCATTAAAAGTACAAGTTTCCTTTTACTTCAGATCATAATTTTATTAAAATTGAAAGAAAATCAATGTTGTGTTACAGATTGGAGAAATTGTCCATGAAGAGTTGTGGCATTGATGATCAGTTTGTCCAAACTCTCTCTCCTGGTCTGACTGACAACACAAGCTTGCTGCACCTCAATTTGAGCTGCAACCACCTTGGTAATGCTGGCTGTGTAGCATTGGCTACCAGTCTACGTCTCAACCGGACTCTGCTGTCAGTTGCCCTCACTTGTAATCATATTGGTGATGAAGGTATCATTGTTTTGGCCAAAGTAAGTTTAACTTACAGCTTTTACATTGCGGAATAAATTGTGAGCATGTAATGCATGTAACAACATTCAAATTCATCTTGAAATCATTTTTGTAACCATGACACTGAGATTGGGTTGTGTAGGTGTAAAATTATTACTTGATTAATGTGGTAATGGAAGTTGTGTGTGTATGCACCATATTATGTTATGGGCTTATATATGTTCTCTAAGCAATCCATAAGCTGTACTTGCTGTGAGAATTTTCATATTGGGAATGGCTTTATGGTGGTCCATTTCTAAATGCCAGACATTGTCGAAGTTCCCCCTGACTCACAGTGAGATCGTTCTTCGGCGTAAACTACTATCTGTCCAGAGAAAACACGAAGAAGTAAGTGTATGTTCTAATACATTATCATGTAATGAATGAAATTGGTCATTTATGTTAAAATCATTGCAATCTTTATTGGATGTACAGATGGATAAAGGTGCTCTCTCCCCACATAGTTGCAGGTAGACTCTATAGCGCGTGCACACACACGCACACATACACACACACGCACACATACACACACATACACACACACACACACACACACTTTTGGCAAATGATAATGTATTGACAATCCCTCTGTACTTGTCAGCATCTTAAATATGTGGTTTTCCTTACTTTCCAAACTTCAATCATTGATATGTCCTCTTCAATGGAGATAGTCATCTTGATTGTCAATGGAAAAATTCCAAAATCTTAAAATATTTCTTATTGTAAGAGGAGCTCAAATCTTCCACAATAATTTTATGCCGTGACTAGACCTTGATGGGAAGTGTCTTGTTAACTGCAAAGGTTCATATTTCAGTTGTGTATAGAAGGATTCAACTATTGTCCCTCTTGTGCAAAAATATGATCCCCATTTTTTCCTGTAATAGATTCCTGTAATTCATACCTGTTGTTCTTAACATGGAATATGATTATTCAGTCCATCTTCAGTCTCTGTTACTCCTAAGGGCAAAGGAGAAAAAATACCTGGAATTAAGACAAAAAAGGTATGAACCATTTATTATTACAATCTAATGTTTTACATTAATCATGATTTTTTTAAATCTTAATTTTGAGTATATGTATATCTATCTATCTATCTATCTATCTATCTATCTATCTATCTATCTATCTATCTATCTATCTATCTATCTATCTATCTATCTATCTATCTATCTATCTATCTATTAGGGAGAGACAAAGAAGGAAGAGAAAGTTAAAAAAGAAGAGAAGACAAAGAAAGGTGTGTATGGCATGATATGTAATGGAATCAGATAACTCCCCAGTCAAAAAAGATCATATACAAAAATATATGAATTGGGGAAAAACCCGCCCTACTATCTAAACTGCTTGTTATATTATATAGGGATTTATTATATTATATATTATATGATTATATATTTATTATTTTATATATGATAGTAATGGGATGGATAATATTAATATATATCAATTTGAAAAAACAAAAGGACATAAAAAAAAAAAGGAGGGTGAAATGGGAGAAATCAAGGACTAAAGCCCACTCCAGGATGTAAACCTCAGACTATAAGCTTGGGTGATGTGTGCCTTAATTGATTGGCCATGGTTTCTTAGGCTTTTTTTTGTACAGGGCAACATTTGGACAGGGCAACATTTGGATTCTTTTTTTACTTCTCACAGAGCATTCCCCAAAATGAAAATCAATCTAACTGTAACAATTTTGTGGTGATTCGAATTTCTGTTTCGGAGGACTATCACTTATGGACGGACAGACGCTTGCTAACTATACATGGTGGGAGATATTGATAACCCTAGCCCATGCCCAAAAGTTATGTTATTTCCTGTTAATTACAGTTTTGCAGATACATTTTTCTGTATAAAAATGGCATTTGCAATCAGTTTTGTTGGAAAATACTTGGCAATGTTTATCAGACTAGCTTATGTGTAAATCTACTACTACTCCAGTCCATACTGACATAGCCACAGTGGAATTCTAATTATTTACTTTCTGTCTGTTCCATCTTTTTTTTTCCTTATGTATTTTATGCTATCAACATATTTTGATGTTATTTATCTCATGAATATTTAGTATACATCGGGCAAGTCATTATGTGATTTTTCCTTCATAGATGCATGCCTATTGCTGACCAAAACTCTCCTTCCCCTAACTCATTTGGATTTTAATATTCACATCAATTAATTGGAACTTATCTTTGACAATAAATTTTCATTGTTTCTGGGATGGGACATCAACCAACTGAAACATTGCCTTCAATATCATGTGATAAACTGGTTATTTTTCTTGCACTGCTGCTACTACTGTAACAACTGCTACTCTATTTCTACCATAACTTACGTTGATAGGTATTGAGGCAAAGAAAGGAAAGGGAAGCAGGGAATTAAAGATAAAGAGGAATGGTGTGGAGTCTGTTCAATCCTCTGTTGTACCAGAGAGTGCTGAAGCAATAGGCAACCCTCTTCTGGATGCTTCACAAGTTGAAATAAAGGAAGATGGTATCTACTTGACAGGCAACATGAATATCCTATTCTTGGGTTTGGCATGTAAGTGATGCATAAATAGTGTTCATATAAAATGCAATGCCCTGTTGAATTGAGTTATTATTAGGACTAAGTCCACTTGGATGTATATATTTGCATGCAGTTTGGTGGGGAGCATTAGTAATGGAGACATGCTCATAGTTTGAATGATTGCATGATAATCAATAGATTGTTTTCAGTATTAGTAAATTACTTGTAAGTGAGAACAGTGAAGCATGACATTGTTGTGGGAAATAGTCTGCATGTAGAGTGGCATGCAGACCTCTAGTACAGCCTCCAATTGGTTGCTCCGTCAAAGTAGTGGTGGTGTAGGAGTATGGCATAGCAAGAGAGAGAGAAAAAAGTATTTGATATTCACTTTTTGTGTGTTTATTTAGCTGTATAGTCATATTTTGTACATTAATCAAAATTTAATATAAACTCACAAAATGAAGTCCTGCCCTATGGGCATTTTTCCCCAAGGCCTCCTGAAGTAACAAATTTTTCAGTTAGCGTAATATTATATGTAGGGATTGTTGACAGTAATATCAGTAATTAAACAAACACGATCCTTCCAGTGGTTTTGAAGGAGTAAGAGTCTTCGCATACTGACAAACAAATTTTGAACTATAGTAAGATTGTCAGTAGTTGCATCAATTTTATGATGGGGAATATAAGTGAGGTAAAGAGTTTTATTACTGCTGGTTAGCTGACTACATATTAGCTGAGATTAGTTGCAGCCTCTAGCTCCTTCATGGTTGGTTGGAGGTGAATGGGACCCATCCCAAGACATTTACCTCTGTTTCACCCTAGCCCAGTGCTCGTGGACCCACTGTTTGGTTTATAGTAGGGATTAAACAAGTGAAAAATACCAACACTTTCCTATATTAGTATAGATGGTATACATATTATTATTTAATAAAAAAAATGTTCATAAGCACAATTATGCTTAATTGTTTTTATTACAATAAGTTTATTTTGTTTGTTTGTTTGTTTGTTGTTTTTTTGTTTGTTTGTTTGTTTGTTTGTTTGTTTGTTTGTTTGTTTGTTTGTTTGTTTGTTTGTTTGTTTGTTTGTTTGTTTGTTTGGTTGGTTGGTTGGTTGGTTGGTTGGTTGGTTGGTTGGTTGGTTGGTTTTTGTTTGTTTGTTTGTTTGTTTGTTTGTTTGTTTGTTTGTTTGTTTGTTTGTTTGTTTGTTTGTTTGTTTGTTTGTTTGTTTGGTTTTTTGTTTGTTTGTGTGTTTGTTTGTTTGTTTGTTTGTTTGTTTGTTTGTTTGTTTGTTTGTTTGTTTGTTTTTTGTTTGTTTGTTTGTTTGTTTGTTTGTTTGTTTGTTTGTTTGTTTGTTTGTTTGTTTGTTTGTTTGTTTGTTTGTTTGGGTTTTTTTGTTTGTTTGTTTGTTTGTCTGGGCCTAAAGGGCTCCAATATACAGGGTTAATGAGAGCCACCTTGGGTGGTTATAAGGAAGTTTGGTGAAGATTAGAGTAAAACCCTGCCTGTGGGGCTATTTTCCCCCAAACATTTCCTGGTTATGGCCTTAGTAAACCACCCCACTTACTACAATTATGTAAACATATACGTCAGCCAAACTGTGCCCAAATCTCTTCTAGTTTTTTTTTCTTACTTCTTTTTGAACCATGTAGACCCAAGCATCTGGGATGAGATAATAAACAACAGATCTACTATTATAAGAGGTCTTTGTTGTTTCCTAGGGTGCTATGCTAAAATATCTTTCAGGGGAGGGGGGGCTCATGTCTCCATCTGTCGGGATGGGTACTTTTCTAGTTATTTTAATTTTACAATTTTAGGAGAATATATTAATTATTAAAATGCTTTGATTATATGCATAATGCAGCAAGAAAATATGTGAAAATGGTGTTTTATTAATAATGATTAATGAGGGAAATGGAGTTCTGCTTTCATAAGCCATTCAAGAAACCAATTAATTGGACATGTGAAGAATGGGTTTTTAATTCTACTAATGAAATTACTTCAAAATAGAACCCTCTAGTTCACTTTTTTTTGTGACTAAGATTAAACAATTATAACGTGACTCTATCCATGTTGACATTTGATCATATGAACTTTAAAAAATTTATATTAGCTACCTATTATTTTCTGATTTGTGTAATACAATGGTGGACATATTTGATTTAAATTGGTAAATGTTAAAAATTGTGCTTTACAAGTTGTAATCTTGATTCTGATAGAATAATTCCAGTTTGTTTTAAAATAAAAATTTTTTTTTTAAAATTTCGTTCTATTATTTTCGTTTTTAATCAATTAAAAAGAAATCTATTTCCATGTAGGAATCCTAATTAATTCCTTAATCATCATTCACCCACTTATGCTATTGCTGAAACTTGCTTTGGTGCATCTCCTACACTAACACACCAGATATTATATTATTTTTTCTGTTATATAGATAATGATATTGGATCTACTGGCATGAATAATATTTTGGATGCCTTAAAAGTACAAGACAAGTATCAGGAATTTGGTCCTGGCATCCTCAAACTTCCATTACATGACAATGTGCAAAGTATGTTAATAGTGACTAAGGTAATAATAAGGTCCTAATTTATCTATACCTTGAGCCAAAGTGATTGTAATCGAATAAACATTTGAGACAGAAAGTATTTAATAATTGTTACAATTCTGTATGGCACTTTTATATACAAAGGAGCCAGTGATTTAGTAAAAACTGACCAAAGAAATCAGACAGCAAAATATGACCCAATGTATTTGTTGTAGGAATTGAAGGCAATAAACTAAACTGTGATTCTTGTGAAGATGTCATGGAAAATATTGAAGAAATATTGTTAAGAAGGAATGCAGAATACTCGAAAGATCAATAATTAATTTCTACAAAGAGTTTTAAACTAATTTACTTGACTGATGGTATATACATTCAATGTGATATTTGTTTTGTTTTTCCTTCATGCAGCTACATATGAATGTGTTTATTGTTGTTTTTCCATGCAAATGTTGGAAAAAAAAACTATATCATGTGATATGCTGATAATGATTAAACTGTGAACATATTATTTGATTAACTATACAATATTGTTGTGGAAGGAGAATTAAGTCAAATATATTTGGTGGCAGCAGTAGTACATGAGCTCTGTCACAGAATATTGTTTCTCCTTCATGACGACCCTTTTTTTCACATAGAAGGAAGTTTATTTGCAACACCTCAAGCCCATAGTAGTCAAGGAAATGAGTTGCTCCAAGGTTAGGGTCGCGGTGGTTGCAGTCACAATCCCATATCATTGCTTCATTTCTAAAATGGTGACGCTTTTGGTTATAGACACATCTAATCAAAGATAAATGGTTGAGATAGGTTTGTACATGCAGAGGCTTTGAAGTATAAATCTGTGACATGTCCAGCAATACAATATGGCAATAGTTACTGCATAAAAGTTTAAACTGTAGTTGAAGTTTTAACTTTTTTCCCCTACATATCAGTTTAAAGTGTAGTCAAGCTTCGATTTTATGCTTGACCAGTATTAACTTTTTATTTACAGAAAACAATTTCATACCATGATCTAAGGTCATTATGTGACAGATTTCACTATCAACAGTGTACCACCTATTTCAATGACCAGGAATAGTGGAAGGGCAGTATTCAAAGGCCCAGATTATTCCTCGCAAAGTATAATGGCTTCATGCAGGGATGGTGAAGGTAAGATGAAATAAACACAGTTTGGATGCTGATTCAGCCTTTATTTACAGTCTTCCTATGGTTTAGGAGCTAATATATGAATATTAGGAATAGGTTTTTAATATTAATATTTTGGATGGTGTGAGGAGGTGTCCACAGGAAAATGATGCACAAGTATTTAGAAATCTAGGGCATTGGCAGGGATGGTACAAGACGAAGGAATTTGAGAGCTGGTGAAATCTGAGTAAATCATAAGTGCAGATGCAGCAATTTTAAAGGGGGCGTGATGGCCATACTTTTAACCACACTTGCAATGCACCAGCACCCAAAATTAGATCATAAACATATCATTAAAATGATCAACCCCAATAATTTATGTCTCTGCCTATCTTTGTCGAGCGGTGCAAAGAATTTTAACCTTCGATCCCAAGTACGACCTCACAAACTGAGATGCTCTATACAAACACTAGAAAATTATTATATTTTTGGTTAGAGAGCAAAATCCGAAATGGGTGATGGAGCTATCTTAAAAAATCCACTTTTGAACCACCTTTTGAAGCCTGTACAAAGACACTATTTTGTGGAAGCCAACCCCAAGGGATTCTGATTCGGGCATAAGTTTACTTTTATGACATCACTGGAAGAATATAGCCGGCATTGCCAGGGCTGCCATAAATATATTAATGGATGTGATGATATAATTGTAAGCATTGTGTGATTCCCAACCACAGCACCGAATATATTAATTATGTAAAATTGTACTGAAAGACAATACAATCACCAGCATTAGTTTCTATATTCAAACATGATATGATTAATCTCAGCATTCCTATGGTTTAAATAATGGACGTGGTGTTAGCAAAAAGAAAACAAATGCACAAATACCACAAAAAAAGAATTGTAGGTTATTATATTCCCATGATCGACATTACTTACCATCGTTGTCTACAATTTCAATGATTGCATCACTCGAATTAAGAAAAACTCTAGGATTGTCCAAAGTTGCTTGGAAAAGTTCATTTTCTTCGACAATATCATCATCTTTTATATCAATATGCAATATTACAGATGTATCATCGCTTGTGAAGGAAATAGTTGTATTTAATGAAGTATAATCATCGGGAGCTAAACATAGTAGGAAAGTAGAGAAATAGATGGGGAATATAAAAAAAAAATAATATGACAACACCAAAAACATTTTGATTTTGCCATTAACAAAGTTTTGGTCAACAAATATACTGTGATTCCATGCACACTGCATTACAATTACAGTAGAATAATAATGTTTACAGTGCTGTATACTGATTATGTAAAACCGATCTAAGAAAAAATAGTTGTTTATTATTTGTCAGCTATTACGATACATTTTTTACAGCTTGGCTGAATGGTTTCTTACCAGTAGCCTCAAAATCCAACGTCATAAATGTAACTGAAACTACTGCGTTATCGCTAATAGTCCCATTTGTAACTTCAACAACCACCTCACTGAAGTCATCATTTTCCCTCTACAACTTGGTAACTTGGAAACATAAATGCAATCTGCAGAACTACAGAGTTCAAGAAATGATATAAGAAAAATACAAGTAATAAAAAATCATGTAAAAAAAAATATATATATATTCATAGTTGGTGAGGACTTTGGACTATAGCTGGTACTGGGGCTTGGTTAATAGCCATATCACCACACTAATACTATAACATGCTGTGACCCAAGACTTTAAGGGGTTAAGGTACAAAGAATATGGTACTATCAACAGACAGGATTACTTGTGCTATGTTAGAAAGAAACAAAACAAGACCTGTGGCCAATAATTACCATAATATTTATTAAAATATAGTGTTCAAGGCCACACAAATTAATTCTTTAGGTGAAGTGAATTCACTATTACATGGTTTCCTCTATCTATTCATATCTCCCAATCAGTAAAACCAAAAATTGAAGTTGTAACCACCCCCATCCCCACCCCAGTAATTACATTCAAATCTTTTCTCCAGACTGTAGGATGTTGCAGTGTCATTATGTCAATTCTCAGGCTTGTAAAGAAGTAGGGAACAAAAAAGAATGCACCTAGCATGTTTCAAACACACCTCAATTATTGCTTGGAATATATGCATATTTAATGGACATACTATCATCATCGATGATCTCTATCTTGATTTGTTCTGGATCTAAGGTAACTCAGTCGAAAGATAATTGTAAGACAGCAAAGAAATTCTCCACTTAATTTTCAAAAATGGCATCATTTTGAATTGTAAGGCTCAAGCACATGCGCCTTTCCGATGTGTTAGTGAATTAAAAGAAGTTGGGTACTTCGAGATAATCCTGACCTGCAAAGTGCAGAAAACACAAGTAAATTCATGGAATATTGTTTGTCCAAGTACATTTTGCAATGCCCAACAAGAAAGGGAAAAAAACACACACTTTTTTTTTCCTATTTTTAAAATATTGATATTCACAATAGCAATTAAGAATACTTTTCACAAAAAAACAAACAAATAATAACTCATTTCTACACATTCTTTTACATTTAGTCAGAAAGTTGAACACAAATGTATAGGCAAGTGTTATTCTGAAAAAAAGAAAGATAAAGAAAAAAACAAAAAACCAAAAAAAATATACCCGAGATGCCAAGTGCACTTTACCTAGTGCACTTTACCTCGTTAAGCACTGCCTTCAACTAATGAGACAAAAATAGGAGGCAAGCTAGCCTCCAGCATTCCCGTGATAGTGGCACATATCTCTCCATCTCCACTCGAGGCATCACCACTCTCCAACACTCTGTAGATTGGTCTTTCCCACCCAACAACAATCTCTGAAACATAACAAGTAAAAAAAAAACGAAGGTACAAAGTCAAAGATTTATTGTAGAGATAGTTATCTAACATAAAAATAAATATTTCTATACTAAGCCCTGTCCACACTGCACACTAAAAGTGGTTTGTAACGGGTTCCACGTGTCCACACTACACCTTTCTGTATTAAAAACAAACAAACAAAAATGGTAATTTTCCCAGAAAAAATAATGGAACTACAGGCCTAAAACTTTGGTATGTAGACACAACTTGACCCCGTGAATAACATGGGGTGGGTCCCATCAGTGTCACTCATAAGCATATCTATATGGCCATACCCATTTCTGTAGTAAAAAAGCCAAAAATGGTACTTTTCCCAGAAAAAATGGAGCTATACAACAAACCCATATATATTGGGAATAAGTGTCACAAGGGAAATGTCATAAGCATGTCTATATGGCCACACCCATTTTTGTATTCAAAAAAAATATGCCAAAAATTATACTTTTGTCAGAAGAAAAAAAATGGAACTAGAGGCCTTATACTTCGGCCTGCAAACACAACATGACTCTGCGAATAACATGGGTGGGTCCCATCTGGCCACACCTTTTTTCTTTGTGCGTAAGGCAAAAAATATCCAAAATGGTACTTCTTAGAAACACTTTGACTTAATCACATGTTCATCTTTGTTTTAAAAGTTTACATGTATTCAAAGCAGGCATTTTTGTGACTAGCCCATCAAAGGTGGGACGAAAAACCGTCTGTAGGGTAGGTTTTTTTTGTTACTATATATAAAGTTGTAGTCTCTGTAGTGTGTATGTCTTCTCCTAGCGCCTTCATTTTGCAAGTTAGACCCATGAACCCATATATATATATATATATATTTATATCAGCATCTCCAGGAGAACTTTTAATTACCTATATATGGCCAAACTGTGTTCGTGTCAGGGCAAAAAATGCCAAAAAATGGTACTTTGGCCAGATAAATCCTTGGACCTACATAGCTAAATTTTTGTAGACATGATCCTCGGGTGTCTACTAAGTTTTTTTACCAAGACATTTTCCGAAAGTGTTGACCCTGGTGGGGAAAAAAGGAATTAATTTTTTTTCCATTAAAATGTCTGAAATATCCATAGTTCAGTGGTAAAGGCACAGGTCTCGGGAGAGTGTAATGATTTTCATAAATTCACAGATCCTATTGACACGGCTCTTCAGGTCTGATTGAGGTTTAAACTAAAAACAAGGATCAAAAACTTTCTGATTTGTCATGATAATATCTAGCTATCAGTGAAATACTATTTAGCTTTGACCACTTTTGATGTATAGCCAGATATCTAATAGCTAGCTAGCTATATAGCTACAGAGAATGAGGATCAAGGACCTTTTTAAAATTGTCATGGTAATACTTGCTAGCTAGCTTTCCACTTTGGTGGTGTGGAGCTAGCATTTTTTACACTTGGTTATACACAGAGTTTGATTATTAGGGCAGTTACTAGCCATAAATGTCATAACTTAGTGTAAAAAGTGAATTACTTACCAAGTTAGCTACCTAAATCAGAGCAGGATGAAGCTGAGGAAGAATCAGTGTCACTAGGCCCTGAAGTTATGAGAAACTATTGCACTTTCCAAAAAGACCTCTTTACTTATTCCTTCATGTCATTTCATATCCAGGCCAAAGCTGGGTATATGCTGCTAGTATATATATATATATATATATATATATATATATATATATATATATATATAGTTGTCTCTGTAGTCCATATGCCTTCCCATAGTGCCTTCAGTCTGCAAGTAAACCCAAAAACCCATATATTTTTGGAATCAGCATCTCCAGAAGAGTGTTAAAGAACCAATATATGGCCAATACCTATTACTTTGTGTCAGGCCAAAAAATGCCAAAAATGGTACTTTGGCCAGATAAATCCTTGGATCTACAGAGCTAAAATTTTGCAGACATGATCCTTTGGTATCTACCAAGTTTTTTCACCAAAAAAAATTTCCCAAAAGTGTCACTCATGGTAGGGGAAAAAAAGGAATTCAAATTTTCCATTTAAAAAGCCTAAAACATGATGACTCAGTGGTAAAGGCATAGATCTCCCAAGCTGAAACTCAGTGGTTCAAACCTGGACTTGGTTGATTTCCCTTTTTTTCCCCCTTCCTTCCTTCTTTTCTTCATTTCTTCCCCCCCCCCCCTCCCCACATTTTCCTCTCATACTTCCTTCTATAATATTTTCCTTCTTTTTGCCACTTTTTTTTTCCAAATTCTTCTGCAGCTTAAATTAAAAAAAGAAGAAATTATTTAAAAATTGGTAGGTTAAATTAAGAACATACAGCCATGCACACACAGAATATATTTGATTAGCTGCCTTAGTAGACTATTATTAGTAGATTATGACTCATCATGATTTGTTATTTATTGAGTTGATTTGCTATCTGTTGAGTTGGTTTGTTATATATAGATTACTCACCTGAGTAGGAGGAAGTATACTAGCACACACATGTAATTGTAATTAGGTAACTGGTTATTCAATTATCAATTAGTGTGTGATATTGTCATTTCAATTGGTTGGATACCAACCAATTTAAAGGAGACTGATCTCTGGAGTTGTCCTGAGCAGTTGCCACAAGTAGTAAATTTTGGAAACACATTGGGTGGATAAGGTCTGATTGGGAAATGGCCAAACTCTAAAAAAAATGTAGTCAATTTTCAGCAGGATTCAGGGATTTCAGACAAAGTTAGACCATAGCCAACTGCCCATGCAGATGAAGAGGAGACTGAAAGAAAATGCTGTCAAATTTTTGAGAAAGGTATTCATAAGGCTGCAGAAAGAATTGAGCTCCTTACCAAGACAGCTCTATTCGCTTTGTAACTATTCTTGCAAGCTACACCTGGAAGAGAATATCTGTGTCTGCAATCCTTACCATTAGATGTTTTATTCCAGGGAAAACTTGAGTCTGACTGCCCCTATGATCAAGCAACTTGCCAGGGACATCAGAGAATTTATGGACGGATATGCATTCATACAAGGATCCAATGGGAAACACTCTATTCCAACTGTTCAGCCTGGGTGTGCTGATAATGTTCTGTCTTCCAATTTCGAATGCAGATGATGGCGCATAAGGCAAATATGGAAGCTGTGATCTGAAGGAAATCTTTTGTGTTCTAATATAAATTTGTAATATATGGTTTGGTTGCTGAATATAATCTGTTTTGGTGTTTTTGTAGCAATTTTTTTGAAAGCTGGTAAATAGGTAGTGTTAAAAAGTAGTGATTTTGAGCTGAATACATCTGGTAACGCTGGTCTTGAGTCACGAGCTTTTCAATAATATTCTGTGAACAAAGAGCTTTGAATTCCATTTGATGGATGCCCCGCTACTCAGTATAATTATTCCTATTCAAACTTCTTCTTGTAGGTTTGTTAGGCTGAAAAAGCCAGAGGTGCTGCTTAGACAACTCTTGGATACAAGTTGGGTCACACTTGGTCACACTACTCTCCTACCAATCCACCATAAAATAATAACCCACTCTTCAGGATAGGTACATATAAGAAATGCATTTACATTCATGCACCTTAATAACATTGACTTTTATAACAGAATGTACTTTAAATACAGCTTTCAAGTGTGCATTGCATATTTCATGTTTAGAAAATCACTCTGGTGCTTTCTTTTGAATCTGATTAGAAAATCTAATAGTTGCAAATTATCAGCTTTCTTAAGAAATGTTAAAGATTCTTGCATTTATCAGCTGAATAATAGAAGCAGAAGAGTAAGTTTCAATTCTCACAAAATTTAGCTGATGATATTAAGTTTACCAGGTTGCACTTATAAACGTGCCTGCTGAATGTTCCCTCTCAAAAAATTTCTACAATTCATGGGAATAATATTTGGTATGGGCTAATTGGGACTCTGCCTATCTGACTTACAGCTATCTTCCTCACCCACACTAGCTACATTCTGAGTCTCAATTTCACTATAGGCAGTTGTCTGACTCATCACTAATCAGTGAGTGTCCATCAAAAAGACTGAACTGAGTAGCTAAGTTCACCACACCCTCTTTGCCTCCCTCTTCAAATTCTGGATCATTCACTTCATTCTAAATTTTTAATACTAAAAGAACATGGATCTTTTCAACCACCTTCCATTCTTGAGGATGAAAGTACAAACAGCATCACTTGCATTTGTTTGGCCATCTCTGGAGCTTACAGTTGCATGGTTAGCTGAATCTTCAATCACTTTCTAGCAAGTTATAGAGTTAGTAATATTCTACCTTTTATTGTGCAACTTTGTTGTTGGTTAACTTGTCAGTTCCTAACTCTGGGGTTTCTAACTTTGAGGTTCTACTGCACTTAACTAATATTAAAGAAGAATGACTCTAACATATTTTACTAAAATGCGTAGTTGTGGTTTAATGATAGTGGAGTGGTCAATTTAGATATATGTTTTCAAAATCTGAACATCTATTCTCCAAAATCCTGGAACCACCCCTGATATATACATCACCAAATTGAAAATCCTCTCCACTGTTGCATTAGAGACTGGCATGGATAAGCAACTGAGGGTTGTTCAGGGTACAGTCAGAGAGTTCCTCGAATTCTGGCTGTCCAAGGGCATCCTTGTACTGTTGGACCCCTAAGTGGAATGTGACTGGGTTCTCAGGTATAACCTGCCCAAACAAAGCATCTTTCCAGTCTAAAGAAAAAAGAATTCTCTGATACTGCTGCTCTACCCTGTCGAAGTGGACGTGGAGGAGAAATGCCATGGGCAGCTTGGAGAATCTGATGTGTGAACATGGGAGAGGACCTTTGCTAGGGAAAGAAAACTAAAAAATTTATATAATGCCTTCTTATCTTTTGTTGTGTTTTTTTTTATAACTGTTCCAGGCATTCCATGACACATTTTTTGGCTCTTTCCTGCATTTCTCTCTCTAGCACTGCTTGACGAAGATCTATGGTTACCAGGGTTATGGTTTCTGTTGCAAACTTCACTCTGAAGTTGCATATGGAATGTCAAGTTTTTCTCCCTGGCTGTATACCCTATGTTGTAGAGTTTGGTGGGGCTGGTGGAGAGATTCAAACAGCTTTTCAGCATCACAGTTTTCTTCCAGAAAACATATATTCACTCTTTTGAACTACCTCACAATTGGAGCTGCCAAAGTAGAGTACAGCCAAATATGAGGGTTCAGCAGCATATGTGAATTATTCTGGCTTAGAATCTTCCATTTTATGAGTTGGTGGACTATCCTGAGTGAAGTAGGCAACCAGTTCCCACTAGTTGTTGAGCAAGCTGTCCATAACTTCCCCCCTGTCGAGCCATCTTAATGCTGAATATTTGGTAAATGGGTAGGCTGTTTGGGTAGCCTCAGCATCACCAGCAGAAATCAGCTCAAACAACTGCTTGAACTCTGACATTCTCATGGCACTTTGGCTAGACCAGGCAGGAAAAATTCCTGACATCAGGTACTCCAAGGAACTGGGATAGAATATCAAAGCATGTTGCAAAATTTAATTATGTAATGATCATCCCACACCAACCTCAAGTTCTCAAGCCAAATTTTATCCTAATCAGACCAGCTTTTTATTCAAAATCTTGCAACTCAAGACAGACAGACAGACAGACAGACAGACAGACAGACAGACAGACAGACAGACAGACAGACAGACAGACAGACAGACAGACAGACAGACAGACAGACAGACAGACAGACAGACAGACAGACAGACAGACAGACAGACAGACAGACAGACAGACAGACAGACAGACAGACAGACAGACTGATAAACAGACAGAACTATCATTTTATACATATCACAAAGCAATAACTAATAATATATATATACTAGCACCAGAGATGTTCTTATAGATCCAAGTTTATTTTGGTTTGTTCGTTTTTTTTTCGCAATAGAGAATATTTCGGGATAAATGACATTTAGTATTCAAACCACATATTACCAAATAAATTGAAACATATACTGCTTTTCCTTAAGATCGCCAGAATGTTTGCCTTATAGAATGAAATATTAGGTAGTCAATGGATATTGTGGTCCCACGCACCTCTTCGTTGCATTTGAAATAGGAAGATAGACTATTTCTTGAAAGAAGAGTTCTTTCTCTGTATTCAAAGTATGAAGACAGAATATTTTCAGCACACCCAGGAAGAACAGTTTGAGTGGAATATTTCCCACTGGTTCCTTGTATGAATGCATATCTAGTCGAATATTCTTTGTGCTGCTGGTGTCCCAGGTCAGCTCCTTGATCATGAGACGGTTAGACTCCTGTTCTCCCTGGGATGGATGAAACATCTTATTGTAAAAATGTTGCAGCTTTATGAATGCTTTCCTCAGAAACCTGAAGGCATTCTCTTCCAGTCTCCTCTTCTTCAGAAGGGCAGCTGGCTAAGGTCCAACTTTGTCTGGAATCCCCGACTCATGCTGAAAATTCTTCTACATTTTTGAGAGTTGTGGCAATTTCCAATCGGACTTTCCCCCTCCCATTTCTTTCCAAATATCACTATTTGTGGCAACATTGCTCAAAACTACTTCATATTCTCCAGTATTCAGCCTCTTTCAAACAGGTTTGCTTTCCTCCAATGGAGATGACAATGTGACACAATAAATAATTAAATGATCAATCATCTAATTACAATGGCATGTGTGTGTGTGTGTGTGTGTGTGTGTGTGTGTGTGTGTGTGTGTGTGTGTGTGTGTGTGTGTGTGTGTGTGTGTGTGTGTGTGTGTGTGTGTGTGTGTGTGTGTGTGTGTGTGTGTGTGTGTGTGTGTGTGTGTGTGTGTGTGTGTGTGTGTGTGTGTGTGTGTGTGTGTGTGTGTGTGTGTGTGTGTGTGTGTGTGTGTGTGTGTGTGTGTGTGTGCGCGCGTGTGTGTGCATGTGCATGCAAGTATGCTTCAATCTTTTCAGGCTCTTATCTACACGTAACAAATCTATTCCATAAATAAAAAATCAAATTGAGTTATAGTCTATCTGATAACTATTTACTCAGGTCGCTAATCAATAAGTAATACAAAAATTCTGCATATGCATGTCTATGTGTTCCCTATTTAACTATCAATTTCTAAATGATATATTTTTTAACATTGGAGTCGTGGCAGAATTTAAAAAAGTGGCAAAAGGAAGAAAGGAAATAAAGAAGAAAGGGGTGGTTGTCAGTAGATGAAAGTAACTATACCACATCACACCATTCCTTACTACACACCACACAATGTAATGATAGTGCAGACATTTTTAGATGTGGAAAACTTTCACTGGAGTAATGTCATGTTCAATTTGCAAGTAATTTTTTTGTATGTCACAACATGTGCAGTTATAACCAATACAATTTTTTATCTTACCTTTTGAAAAATATTTTCTTACAAACTTTTCTAATTATTAAAAATTGTACATCACCCCTTGATACTCTTTTGACTTCTACATTATTATAAAACTTAAAAATACTAATTTATCACTAAAGAATTGATTAGGAAAAAGAAAGAAAAAAAATGAAGTGGAAAAGATTGAATAAAGTGGAAGGTATTAAATAATGTGGAAAATTAATAAATTTAGATTGTCAAAACAACACTTACCCAACAACACCTGCTCCAAGCTTACCTGGTTCACATTCTGTACAGTCCTCCTCACCCTCACCAAGAATAGAATAGGACAATCCTACATCACCTTGAGCAATGTTATGGTAACAACATTCTTCTACTTTGGTGGCTGGAAAATTAATTCCTTGACATTCATCCGCAATGAAGCATACCACATTCAGTGCCTCCACAGTTACTGAAGTTATTAATAATATTAAAAATCATAATAAAACAATCTTATTGCTAATTTCAACAAAGTAACTCATTTTAACTTGACTATTGCATATACTGTAACAAGAGTGGCGTGTCCATACAGTGTAAACTAAACTAAAAGACTAGTGTTATGTTTCTATGGTGAGTGCACAAGGCTGTATAAATTTAGCACAAAAAGAACTCAAAGTAACATTTATTTCCTTTTACTCTCATCTTCTTTTACTTATGCTAAAATATTAGTAGAATTAAAAAAACAAAAACAAAACAAAACAACAAAAATTTTTTTTAATGAAATCAATATCAATACAGCATGATAAATACAGATGAGACATTGAAAATCAGACTCCCTTGGGTAAAATTAATCTTCATCATAGAACATTTTATAAAGAACATTATAGATACTATTACAAATTAATTACTATAGTGAAGCAACTTATTCATTGAAGGCCGTGAATAACTGCTAATCCTTTTTTTCAGGTCTTGTTTACTATTTACTTCTGTACTCCTGAACTAACATCACTTTTCTTGTTAGCAGAGTTATAGGTAAATGTAAATGGTAGGTAAATAGTAAACCACTTCTTAGGTAACAGTAACCAGTGTCCATTTGTTTTATATGCATCCATGACCCACATAGCACACCATTTTAGAAACTGGTCACATGATTAATACATGTATGTCATTGATGTTATCAAATATTTTACTACACTTTCTTAGTAAAATGATATTCATAGAGTGCATATTAGAGAGGATTTTTTTCTTGGTTGGGGGGTGGTGGTGGTGGCTGTGCATGCAACCATGTCATGGTTCATCCTATGACATTGCAGGTAGTACTGCAAACCCAATCACAATGATCAACGACAGCATCCCACCCGAGTTCTCATCTGCCGTACTAAATGAGGGACCAGGAACGCTGGTAATCAACTTTAATGAGAACATTGACCAAAGTAACGTCATCGTCTCAAGCTTTGCAATATCTGATGGTGGGGCAAACCCCTTGGGTTCAGTATCACTTGACGGGGCAGCATTTACCAATACAAACTCTACTGCAATCATGATAACACTAACTGAATCACAGCGCGGCTCTGCAGTCTCTTATGGGACACCGCAGCTTGACATTACTGCAGGTGCAATCCGGGACGTCACACAAAATGACATTGCAGGTAGTACTGCAAACCCAATCACAATGATCAACGACAGCATCCCACCCGAGTTCTCATCTGCCGTACTAAATGAGGGACCAGGAACGCTGGTAATCAACTTTAATGAGAACATTGACCAAAGTAACGTCATCGTCTCAAGCTTTGCAATATCTGATGGTGGGGCAAACCCCTTGGGTTCAGTATCACTTGACGGGGCAGCATTTACCAATACAAACTCTACTGCAATCATGATAACACTAACTGAATCACAGCGCGGCTCTGCAGTCTCTTATGGGACACCGCAGCTTGACATTACTGCAGGTGCAATCCGGGACGTCACACAAAATGACATTGCAGGTAGTACTGCAAACCCAATCACAATGATCAACGACAGCATCCCACCCGAGTTCTCATCTGCCGTACTAAATGAGGGACCAGGAACGCTGGTAATCAACTTTAATGAGAACATTGACCAAAGTAACGTCATCGTCTCAAGCTTTGCAATATCTGATGGTGGGGCAAACCCCTTGGGTTCAGTATCACTTGACGGGGCAGCATTTACCAATACAAACTCTACTGCAATCATGATAACACTAACTGAATCACAGCGCGGCTCTGCAGTCTCTTATGGGACACCGCAGCTTGACATTACTGCAGGTGCAATCCGGGACGTCACACAAAATGACATTGCAGGTAGTACTGCAAACCCAATCACAATGATCAACGACAGCATCCCACCCGAGTTCTCATCTGCCGTACTAAATGAGGGACCAGGAACGCTGGTAATCAACTTTAATGAGAACATTGACCAAAGTAACGTCATCGTCTCAAGCTTTGCAATATCTGATGGTGGGGCAAACCCCTTGGGTTCAGTATCACTTGACGGGGCAGCATTTACCAATACAAACTCTACTGCAATCATGATAACACTAACTGAATCACAGCGCGGCTCTGCAGTCTCTTATGGGACACCGCAGCTTGACATTACTGCAGGTGCAATCCGGGACGTCACACAAAATGACATTGCAGGTAGTACTGCAAACCCAATCACAATGATCAACGACAGCATCCCACCCGAGTTCTCATCTGCCGTACTAAATGAGGGACCAGGAACGCTGGTAATCAACTTTAATGAGAACATTGACCAAAGTAACGTCATCGTCTCAAGCTTTGCAATATCTGATGGTGGGGCAAACCCCTTGGGTTCAGTATCACTTGACGGGGCAGCATTTACCAATACAAACTCTACTGCAATCATGATAACACTAACTGAATCACAGCGCGGCTCTGCAGTCTCTTATGGGACACCGCAGCTTGACATTACTGCAGGTGCAATCCGGGACGTCACACAAAATGACATTGCAGGTAGTACTGCAAACCCAATCACAATGATCAACGACAGCATCCCACCCGAGTTCTCATCTGCCGTACTAAATGAGGGACCAGGAACGCTGGTAATCAACTTTAATGAGAACATTGACCAAAGTAACGTCATCGTCTCAAGCTTTGCAATATCTGATGGTGGGGCAAACCCCTTGGGTTCAGTATCACTTGACGGGGCAGCATTTACCAATACAAACTCTACTGCAATCATGATAACACTAACTGAATCACAGCGCGGCTCTGCAGTCTCTTATGGGACACCGCAGCTTGACATTACTGCAGGTGCAATCCGGGACGTCACACAAAATGACATTGCAGGTAGTACTGCAAACCCAATCACAATGATCAACGACAGCATCCCACCCGAGTTCTCATCTGCCGTACTAAATGAGGGACCAGGAACGCTGGTAATCAACTTTAATGAGAACATTGACCAAAGTAACGTCATCGTCTCAAGCTTTGCAATATCTGATGGTGGGGCAAACCCCTTGGGTTCAGTATCACTTGACGGGGCAGCATTTACCAATACAAACTCTACTGCAATCATGATAACACTAACTGAATCACAGCGCGGCTCTGCAGTCTCTTATGGGACACCGCAGCTTGACATTACTGCAGGTGCAATCCGGGACGTCACACAAAATGACATTGCAGGTAGTACTGCAAACCCAATCACAATGATCAACGACAGCATCCCACCCGAGTTCTCATCTGCCGTACTAAATGAGGGACCAGGAACGCTGGTAATCAACTTTAATGAGAACATTGACCAAAGTAACGTCATCGTCTCAAGCTTTGCAATATCTGATGGTGGGGCAAACCCCTTGGGTTCAGTATCACTTGACGGGGCAGCATTTACCAATACAAACTCTACTGCAATCATGATAACACTAACTGAATCACAGCGCGGCTCTGCAGTCTCTTATGGGACACCGCAGCTTGACATTACTGCAGGTGCAATCCGGGACGTCACACAAAATGACATTGCAGGTAGTACTGCAAACCCAATCACAATGATCAACGACAGCATCCCACCCGAGTTCTCATCTGCCGTACTAAATGAGGGACCAGGAACGCTGGTAATCAACTTTAATGAGAACATTGACCAAAGTAACGTCATCGTCTCAAGCTTTGCAATATCTGATGGTGGGGCAAACCCCTTGGGTTCAGTATCACTTGACGGGGCAGCATTTACCAATACAAACTCTACTGCAATCATGATAACACTAACTGAATCACAGCGCGGCTCTGCAGTCTCTTATGGGACACCGCAGCTTGACATTACTGCAGGTGCAATCCGGGACGTCACACAAAATGACATTGCAGGTAGTACTGCAAACCCAATCACAATGATCAACGACAGCATCCCACCCGAGTTCTCATCTGCCGTACTAAATGAGGGACCAGGAACGCTGGTAATCAACTTTAATGAGAACATTGACCAAAGTAACGTCATCGTCTCAAGCTTTGCAATATCTGATGGTGGGGCAAACCCCTTGGGTTCAGTATCACTTGACGGGGCAGCATTTACCAATACAAACTCTACTGCAATCATGATAACACTAACTGAATCACAGCGCGGCTCTGCAGTCTCTTATGGACACCGCAGCTTGACATTACTGCAGGTGCAATCCGGGACGTCACACAAAATGACATTGCAGGTAGTACTGCAAACCCAATCACAATGATCAACGACAGCATCCCACCCGAGTTCTCATCTGCCGTACTAAATGAGGGACCAGGAACGCTGGTAATCAACTTTAATGAGAACATTGACCAAAGTAACGTCATCGTCTCAAGCTTTGCAATATCTGATGGTGGGGCAAACCCCTTGGGTTCAGTATCACTTGACGGGGCAGCATTTACCAATACAAACTCTACTGCAATCATGATAACACTAACTGAATCACAGCGCGGCTCTGCAGTCTCTTATGGGACACCGCAGCTTGACATTACTGCAGGTGCAATCCGGGACGTCACACAAAATGACATTGCAGGTAGTACTGCAAACCCAATCACAATGATCAACGACAGCATCCCACCCGAGTTCTCATCTGCCGTACTAAATGAGGGACCAGGAACGCTGGTAATCAACTTTAATGAGAACATTGACCAAAGTAACGTCATCGTCTCAAGCTTTGCAATATCTGATGGTGGGGCAAACCCCTTGGGTTCAGTATCACTTGACGGGGCAGCATTTACCAATACAAACTCTACTGCAATCATGATAACACTAACTGAATCACAGCGCGGCTCTGCAGTCTCTTATGGGACACCGCAGCTTGACATTACTGCAGGTGCAATCCGGGACGTCACACAAAATGACATTGCAGGTAGTACTGCAAACCCAATCACAATGATCAACGACAGCATCCCACCCGAGTTCTCATCTGCCGTACTAAATGAGGGACCAGGAACGCTGGTAATCAACTTTAATGAGAACATTGACCAAAGTAACGTCATCGTCTCAAGCTTTGCAATATCTGATGGTGGGGCAAACCCCTTGGGTTCAGTATCACTTGACGGGGCAGCATTTACCAATACAAACTCTACTGCAATCATGATAACACTAACTGAATCACAGCGCGGCTCTGCAGTCTCTTATGGGACACCGCAGCTTGACATTACTGCAGGTGCAATCCGGGACGTCACACAAAATGACATTGCAGGTAGTACTGCAAACCCAATCACAATGATCAACGACAGCATCCCACCCGAGTTCTCATCTGCCGTACTAAATGAGGGACCAGGAACGCTGGTAATCAACTTTAATGAGAACATTGACCAAAGTAACGTCATCGTCTCAAGCTTTGCAATATCTGATGGTGGGGCAAACCCCTTGGGTTCAGTATCACTTGACGGGGCAGCATTTACCAATACAAACTCTACTGCAATCATGATAACACTAACTGAATCACAGCGCGGCTCTGCAGTCTCTTATGGGACACCGCAGCTTGACATTACTGCAGGTGCAATCCGGGACGTCACACAAAATGACATTGCAGGTAGTACTGCAAACCCAATCACAATGATCAACGACAGCATCCCACCCGAGTTCTCATCTGCCGTACTAAATGAGGGACCAGGAACGCTGGTAATCAACTTTAATGAGAACATTGACCAAAGTAACGTCATCGTCTCAAGCTTTGCAATATCTGATGGTGGGGCAAACCCCTTGGGTTCAGTATCACTTGACGGGGCAGCATTTACCAATACAAACTCTACTGCAATCATGATAACACTAACTGAATCACAGCGCGGCTCTGCAGTCTCTTATGGGACACCGCAGCTTGACATTACTGCAGGTGCAATCCGGGACGTCACACAAAATGACATTGCAGGTAGTACTGCAAACCCAATCACAATGATCAACGACAGCATCCCACCCGAGTTCTCATCTGCCGTACTAAATGAGGGACCAGGAACGCTGGTAATCAACTTTAATGAGAACATTGACCAAAGTAACGTCATCGTCTCAAGCTTTGCAATATCTGATGGTGGGGCAAACCCCTTGGGTTCAGTATCACTTGACGGGGCAGCATTTACCAATACAAACTCTACTGCAATCATGATAACACTAACTGAATCACAGCGCGGCTCTGCAGTCTCTTATGGGACACCGCAGCTTGACATTACTGCAGGTGCAATCCGGGACGTCACACAAAATGACATTGCAGGTAGTACTGCAAACCCAATCACAATGATCAACGACAGCATCCCACCCGAGTTCTCATCTGCCGTACTAAATGAGGGACCAGGAACGCTGGTAATCAACTTTAATGAGAACATTGACCAAAGTAACGTCATCGTCTCAAGCTTTGCAATATCTGATGGTGGGGCAAACCCCTTGGGTTCAGTATCACTTGACGGGGCAGCATTTACCAATACAAACTCTACTGCAATCATGATAACACTAACTGAATCACAGCGCGGCTCTGCAGTCTCTTATGGGACACCGCAGCTTGACATTACTGCAGGTGCAATCCGGGACGTCACACAAAATGACATTGCAGGTAGTACTGCAAACCCAATCACAATGATCAACGACAGCATCCCACCCGAGTTCTCATCTGCCGTACTAAATGAGGGACCAGGAACGCTGGTAATCAACTTTAATGAGAACATTGACCAAAGTAACGTCATCGTCTCAAGCTTTGCAATATCTGATGGTGGGGCAAACCCCTTGGGTTCAGTATCACTTGACGGGGCAGCATTTACCAATACAAACTCTACTGCAATCATGATAACACTAACTGAATCACAGCGCGGCTCTGCAGTCTCTTATGGGACACCGCAGCTTGACATTACTGCAGGTGCAATCCGGGACGTCACACAAAATGACATTGCAGGTAGTACTGCAAACCCAATCACAATGATCAACGACAGCATCCCACCCGAGTTCTCATCTGCCGTACTAAATGAGGGACCAGGAACGCTGGTAATCAACTTTAATGAGAACATTGACCAAAGTAACGTCATCGTCTCAAGCTTTGCAATATCTGATGGTGGGGCAAACCCCTTGGGTTCAGTATCACTTGACGGGGCAGCATTTACCAATACAAACTCTACTGCAATCATGATAACACTAACTGAATCACAGCGCGGCTCTGCAGTCTCTTATGGGACACCGCAGCTTGACATTACTGCAGGTGCAATCCGGGACGTCACACAAAATGACATTGCAGGTAGTACTGCAAACCCAATCACAATGATCAACGACAGCATCCCACCCGAGTTCTCATCTGCCGTACTAAATGAGGGACCAGGAACGCTGGTAATCAACTTTAATGAGAACATTGACCAAAGTAACGTCATCGTCTCAAGCTTTGCAATATCTGATGGTGGGGCAAACCCCTTGGGTTCAGTATCACTTGACGGGGCAGCATTTACCAATACAAACTCTACTGCAATCATGATAACACTAACTGAATCACAGCGCGGCTCTGCAGTCTCTTATGGGACACCGCAGCTTGACATTACTGCAGGTGCAATCCGGGACGTCACACAAAATGACATTGCAGGTAGTACTGCAAACCCAATCACAATGATCAACGACAGCATCCCACCCGAGTTCTCATCTGCCGTACTAAATGAGGGACCAGGAACGCTGGTAATCAACTTTAATGAGAACATTGACCAAAGTAACGTCATCGTCTCAAGCTTTGCAATATCTGATGGTGGGGCAAACCCCTTGGGTTCAGTATCACTTGACGGGGCAGCATTTACCAATACAAACTCTACTGCAATCATGATAACACTAACTGAATCACAGCGCGGCTCTGCAGTCTCTTATGGGACACCGCAGCTTGACATTACTGCAGGTGCAATCCGGGACGTCACACAAAATGACATTGCAGGTAGTACTGCAAACCCAATCACAATGATCAACGACAGCATCCCACCCGAGTTCTCATCTGCCGTACTAAATGAGGGACCAGGAACGCTGGTAATCAACTTTAATGAGAACATTGACCAAAGTAACGTCATCGTCTCAAGCTTTGCAATATCTGATGGTGGGGCAAACCCCTTGGGTTCAGTATCACTTGACGGGGCAGCATTTACCAATACAAACTCTACTGCAATCATGATAACACTAACTGAATCACAGCGCGGCTCTGCAGTCTCTTATGGGACACCGCAGCTTGACATTACTGCAGGTGCAATCCGGGACGTCACACAAAATGACATTGCAGGTAGTACTGCAAACCCAATCACAATGATCAACGACAGCATCCCACCCGAGTTCTCATCTGCCGTACTAAATGAGGGACCAGGAACGCTGGTAATCAACTTTAATGAGAACATTGACCAAAGTAACGTCATCGTCTCAAGCTTTGCAATATCTGATGGTGGGGCAAACCCCTTGGGTTCAGTATCACTTGACGGGGCAGCATTTACCAATACAAACTCTACTGCAATCATGATAACACTAACTGAATCACAGCGCGGCTCTGCAGTCTCTTATGGGACACCGCAGCTTGACATTACTGCAGGTGCAATCCGGGACGTCACACAAAATGACATTGCAGGTAGTACTGCAAACCCAATCACAATGATCAACGACAGCATCCCACCCGAGTTCTCATCTGCCGTACTAAATGAGGGACCAGGAACGCTGGTAATCAACTTTAATGAGAACATTGACCAAAGTAACGTCATCGTCTCAAGCTTTGCAATATCTGATGGTGGGGCAAACCCCTTGGGTTCAGTATCACTTGACGGGGCAGCATTTACCAATACAAACTCTACTGCAATCATGATAACACTAACTGAATCACAGCGCGGCTCTGCAGTCTCTTATGGGACACCGCAGCTTGACATTACTGCAGGTGCAATCCGGGACGTCACACAAAATGACATTGCAGGTAGTACTGCAAACCCAATCACAATGATCAACGACAGCATCCCACCCGAGTTCTCATCTGCCGTACTAAATGAGGGACCAGGAACGCTGGTAATCAACTTTAATGAGAACATTGACCAAAGTAACGTCATCGTCTCAAGCTTTGCAATATCTGATGGTGGGGCAAACCCCTTGGGTTCAGTATCACTTGACGGGGCAGCATTTACCAATACAAACTCTACTGCAATCATGATAACACTAACTGAATCACAGCGCGGCTCTGCAGTCTCTTATGGGACACCGCAGCTTGACATTACTGCAGGTGCAATCCGGGACGTCACACAAAATGACATTGCAGGTAGTACTGCAAACCCAATCACAATGATCAACGACAGCATCCCACCCGAGTTCTCATCTGCCGTACTAAATGAGGGACCAGGAACGCTGGTAATCAACTTTAATGAGAACATTGACCAAAGTAACGTCATCGTCTCAAGCTTTGCAATATCTGATGGTGGGGCAAACCCCTTGGGTTCAGTATCACTTGACGGGGCAGCATTTACCAATACAAACTCTACTGCAATCATGATAACACTAACTGAATCACAGCGCGGCTCTGCAGTCTCTTATGGGACACCGCAGCTTGACATTACTGCAGGTGCAATCCGGGACGTCACACAAAATGACATTGCAGGTAGTACTGCAAACCCAATCACAATGATCAACGACAGCATCCCACCCGAGTTCTCATCTGCCGTACTAAATGAGGGACCAGGAACGCTGGTAATCAACTTTAATGAGAACATTGACCAAAGTAACGTCATCGTCTCAAGCTTTGCAATATCTGATGGTGGGGCAAACCCCTTGGGTTCAGTATCACTTGACGGGGCAGCATTTACCAATACAAACTCTACTGCAATCATGATAACACTAACTGAATCACAGCGCGGCTCTGCAGTCTCTTATGGGACACCGCAGCTTGACATTACTGCAGGTGCAATCCGGGACGTCACACAAAATGACATTGCAGGTAGTACTGCAAACCCAATCACAATGATCAACGACAGCATCCCACCCGAGTTCTCATCTGCCGTACTAAATGAGGGACCAGGAACGCTGGTAATCAACTTTAATGAGAACATTGACCAAAGTAACGTCATCGTCTCAAGCTTTGCAATATCTGATGGTGGGGCAAACCCCTTGGGTTCAGTATCACTTGACGGGGCAGCATTTACCAATACAAACTCTACTGCAATCATGATAACACTAACTGAATCACAGCGCGGCTCTGCAGTCTCTTATGGGACACCGCAGCTTGACATTACTGCAGGTGCAATCCGGGACGTCACACAAAATGACATTGCAGGTAGTACTGCAAACCCAATCACAATGATCAACGACAGCATCCCACCCGAGTTCTCATCTGCCGTACTAAATGAGGGACCAGGAACGCTGGTAATCAACTTTAATGAGAACATTGACCAAAGTAACGTCATCGTCTCAAGCTTTGCAATATCTGATGGTGGGGCAAACCCCTTGGGTTCAGTATCACTTGACGGGGCAGCATTTACCAATACAAACTCTACTGCAATCATGATAACACTAACTGAATCACAGCGCGGCTCTGCAGTCTCTTATGGGACACCGCAGCTTGACATTACTGCAGGTGCAATCCGGGACGTCACACAAAATGACATTGCAGGTAGTACTGCAAACCCAATCACAATGATCAACGACAGCATCCCACCCGAGTTCTCATCTGCCGTACTAAATGAGGGACCAGGAACGCTGGTAATCAACTTTAATGAGAACATTGACCAAAGTAACGTCATCGTCTCAAGCTTTGCAATATCTGATGGTGGGGCAAACCCCTTGGGTTCAGTATCACTTGACGGGGCAGCATTTACCAATACAAACTCTACTGCAATCATGATAACACTAACTGAATCACAGCGCGGCTCTGCAGTCTCTTATGGGACACCGCAGCTTGACATTACTGCAGGTGCAATCCGGGACGTCACACAAAATGACATTGCAGGTAGTACTGCAAACCCAATCACAATGATCAACGACAGCATCCCACCCGAGTTCTCATCTGCCGTACTAAATGAGGGACCAGGAACGCTGGTAATCAACTTTAATGAGAACATTGACCAAAGTAACGTCATCGTCTCAAGCTTTGCAATATCTGATGGTGGGGCAAACCCCTTGGGTTCAGTATCACTTGACGGGGCAGCATTTACCAATACAAACTCTACTGCAATCATGATAACACTAACTGAATCACAGCGCGGCTCTGCAGTCTCTTATGGGACACCGCAGCTTGACATTACTGCAGGTGCAATCCGGGACGTCACACAAAATGACATTGCAGGTAGTACTGCAAACCCAATCACAATGATCAACGACAGCATCCCACCCGAGTTCTCATCTGCCGTACTAAATGAGGGACCAGGAACGCTGGTAATCAACTTTAATGAGAACATTGACCAAAGTAACGTCATCGTCTCAAGCTTTGCAATATCTGATGGTGGGGCAAACCCCTTGGGTTCAGTATCACTTGACGGGGCAGCATTTACCAATACAAACTCTACTGCAATCATGATAACACTAACTGAATCACAGCGCGGCTCTGCAGTCTCTTATGGGACACCGCAGCTTGACATTACTGCAGGTGCAATCCGGGACGTCACACAAAATGACATTGCAGGTAGTACTGCAAACCCAATCACAATGATCAACGACAGCATCCCACCCGAGTTCTCATCTGCCGTACTAAATGAGGGACCAGGAACGCTGGTAATCAACTTTAATGAGAACATTGACCAAAGTAACGTCATCGTCTCAAGCTTTGCAATATCTGATGGTGGGGCAAACCCCTTGGGTTCAGTATCACTTGACGGGGCAGCATTTACCAATACAAACTCTACTGCAATCATGATAACACTAACTGAATCACAGCGCGGCTCTGCAGTCTCTTATGGGACACCGCAGCTTGACATTACTGCAGGTGCAATCCGGGACGTCACACAAAATGACATTGCAGGTAGTACTGCAAACCCAATCACAATGATCAACGACAGCATCCCACCCGAGTTCTCATCTGCCGTACTAAATGAGGGACCAGGAACGCTGGTAATCAACTTTAATGAGAACATTGACCAAAGTAACGTCATCGTCTCAAGCTTTGCAATATCTGATGGTGGGGCAAACCCCTTGGGTTCAGTATCACTTGACGGGGCAGCATTTACCAATACAAACTCTACTGCAATCATGATAACACTAACTGAATCACAGCGCGGCTCTGCAGTCTCTTATGGGACACCGCAGCTTGACATTACTGCAGGTGCAATCCGGGACGTCACACAAAATGACATTGCAGGTAGTACTGCAAACCCAATCACAATGATCAACGACAGCATCCCACCCGAGTTCTCATCTGCCGTACTAAATGAGGGACCAGGAACGCTGGTAATCAACTTTAATGAGACATTGACCAAAGTAACGTCATCGTCTCAAGCTTTGCAATATCTGATGGTGGGGGCAAACCCCTTGGGTTCAGTA